>JAUMHP010000059.1:14857306-14873423 GCA_032361065.1 Enteromius trimaculatus
CTAACGAGCACACATGTCCTCGGTCTGCGACATCAACCGACATGAAATTCGAGACAAAGCTGGGCCTACAACTGCAACACAAAGAAGGAATTCTGCTGCCAAGCTCCGTCCGTCCTCACCTCCTCCCCCGGATCGAGCAAGAGACAGAGAGAGAGAGAGAGAGTGAGCCAACCAGCCATGTGCGTGTCAGACCTAATTCCCAGTGTGTGATCAGTGCTGGAGGCACATGCGGCCACTTCCCAGAAGGATGCCGCAGAAACCGGCAGCAAACAAAGACGTACTGCGCCCAGATCCTATCAGAATTGGTGATCTGCGGAGGTGTGTTAGCACAGACTGTGTTTTAGTGCAAGCGCACTGTCAGAACGTATAAATTGTGTCCGATGTGTCATTCAGAGCACAACACAAACAGATCCATTATTCTCGGTGTGTGCGTTGCGGAGACAGCTGAAACCTCTCGAGATACCCCAGGGTTTTGTCAGCGGCCTGCTTGCGTTTTCTGTCCGCAGCTGCGGTTCTGACTGGTGACCAACATCTATTCGAGACTTAAGCACTTCACAATGTCGTGACCTAGCATAAAACGACCATATCTTCGTTGACTACGAACACAAGTTTCCAGTTTGCATTTTATCACAAAGTAGCAGCTCCTTAATAGGTCATGTTATCACAGCCAGTGTTAAAATGCAATTACATTTACAATTATTTGGCCAAATTCCCCAAAATCCACTCATATTTATAGAATTCTATGCAACTGAGAGTTTTGCGTGACGTTCGCCATGCAAAATCAAACACTGACCAAAGACAGCTGCTTGTTTTGAAAGTGGCTACTATGTGAACCATACGACGCAAAACAAATTTTTACCAGCATTTTGCAAATGTACCTGGGATTCTTTGTTAATAAATATTTAGAAAGAGAATAGGCTTATATTAATCCCCCATTACAACTTAATTCTTGTGTTGACATACTTCCTACTTAAACAGAAACATTAGCATATGCCAGTTAGTTTAGTTTACATCATAAGGATGAATAACTATTTGCTAAAGATCGATTTACTTCTGAAACAACACTGCATTCGATTTTGGATATTTTTAATGAAAAAAAGAATGCTTAAAATAATATTGTTGCATAGTATTTCAATGCGGGTGGATGTTTGTATTCTTGTGCTGAACAAAAAGTCCACAGTCAATCATTTTGGTCAGTTTTCTTGTAACACAAAAATTTAACATCAAAGCTAACAAACATGAAGACACAAAATTAGTGTTTCCATCATCAACAACACAGCGGCCCATAGATGCTCTTCAGCAACAGAAAATGAATCATTTCTGAGTCTGGGAATGCGAACAGAGACATGAACGCACCATAAAATTTTACAAAATCAAGGAACCGATGCTTGAGAGTGAAAAAGCCCTTTGCCTTTCATAACCGCTTGCAACAAATCTCCAAAAGTTAATCATGTGAGCATTTCAGCTGTTTCTTCGTCACAGATGCGGGGCGCTGTGACACAATGCCCATTTAAAACTTTAACCTTGTCAGAGACAAACATGCCAAAACCTTAGTAATGCAAACGCCACCCACGCCTGCTGGCAGCCAAGTGTGTGTATTTGTGTGTGAGTGGACAATCAGCGCCGGCACAGCTGTGCTCCGCTCAAGAACTTTTTAAAAGCGTGTCAAAGTCACAGCAGACTTACTGCAATGCCAGTGCGGCCGCCCATCGCAAAACCGCAGACCGATTTTCCTTAACGTTAAACATATTACTCGTGTTTCTGAGAGAAAGCGCTTACTGGGGAGTTCTTAAAGACTTCTGGCCTGGTGTTGACGATTCCTTATCCAGAAAAACTCGTTTAGAGGATATGAGCCAGTCCAAACCACGTCTGAACAGTTACTGACTCACTAGCTATTTTTATGGGGGTGCTGTGAACTCTTACGAGGCACAAAAGCAGGCTTGTAGCTGAGTCAAACACAAAGAATGACTTGTTCGCTTATCTTACGGCACGTCTCGAACAATTCATTCACTTAATGTCAACTTAATGCGCCGATGGCTTCACCTTTCATCCCAAACACAAAGACTAATCGTTCAGGTTAGGCAAGAGGCTGCAAACTAAACAAAGGCTCATGGTGTCTTTTACAAGCAATTTTGCACAATTCCATCTTGTAGGAATAAGTCAGATTACATGCTGTTGAACTGACGTGAAAAAAACAAACAAAAAAAAAAACGCTCCCAAGCTTTTGTTTTCTTTCTCCGGGTGTAATTTACAGACTGCTAACCCTTTTGGTTTGGCACGGGCGATTTGTCATGCCGCACACCATTTCAGAATCCTATTGCGTTTTGGAGCTTTTCTTGTAGCTCACGGATGGAATTACAATCATTATTACAGTTCACAACTAGCCTCTTTCCCCCCCGTTTTCAATAATCACGCTATATTAATAGACGCCGCCCGATTCTCACAGTTCTAAATATGTCATTTATGGCTTACTCCGCCATCGGAAGGCGCTCCGCGGAGGAAGTCGGGCCCATCCATTCGTCTTACTTATGCACCCATAAATCTCGGACGGTTTTGGGCTCTGCCAGCAAATTGACACACACTCCTGCCTCCCGCGCTCCAGTAAATAAAAATGATAAAGGCCTGTCAATAGTTTGCATACTCCGGCTCGGCAAGCAAATCGAGCCGCCGCAGTGCCGCAGCGTTTCCATTTCCCCCGTCTGGCAGCCTCATTTCAAAACCTGATGGGAAAACATGCCATCCGCACACGCCAAAACAATAAAACAATCATCATCGCGTCACGTCTCTGACCCTATTTTCAAAAACAGCCTTAAAGTGGATCCTGAGCCCCAAACACTAGAAAGTCAACACAAATCATCACTCAAAACTTATTTTAGTTCAGCAATCCAACAGGTTAGTGAGTCAAACAAAACATTCAGTGACCAAAACATATATGATTTCATTTGCAGGAATTTAAGAATATGCACAACAGCCAATGCTATTATTATTTTCTTTAGCTAAAATTGGCTTTCAGTCATTTGAGGTAAACTAACAAATATATATGTAAATATTAAATTAAAAACGTACACAAAGAAAGATTGGAAACAACAAACTGGAGGTAATACAATGACTAAAATGAAGAAATACAAAACATTCATCATTTCAAAACATTTAAATGTTTAGTTACAAATTATGGTCGCATTTTAATATTGAAATGAGATATTAAATATATAAAAATAACACAAAATACACATTAATAAAAATGACAAACGCAAGCCATTATTATTATCATATTCAATAAGATATTTTAATATTATACCCCTAAACGTTGACATGATATCACTGAAAAGATAATTGTTAAATGAGAAACTTAAATGAGAGACTCTCACTTGGATGTAAACTGAAATAAATTACATTTAAGTACGAAAATGACAAAGCTTTAATTAAAAACACATGAAAACTAGTAAAGAACATGAATCATTTTAAAATAACACTGGAAACAAGGGAGTGTATGAGTGACTGTTGACGCAGCTAATAAGGAAAGTAGGGAAAGATTACAATAACGAGTGCGTTTTTGTGAATAACCACTGAATCATTCACAAAACCAGAAACGCTCGAATGTTTAATCCACTGCGACTCCCAGATCACACTTCTGCGTTCATCTCGTGCACGATGCATTTCAACCTGTTTGACTTCAGGATCTTCTGGTTCTCGCACCCACTGGCGCTCATTTCTCGCCGGGGCGGCTGAAGGGTGAGACAGTGATGGGCGAGGCGTTGGATCAACAACAGCGATTCACACGGGGCACGAAGGGCCTGTGCGAGCATGTGCGGCCCCTGAAGGAGCCTGCGTTTGTTTTGTTTACCTAAAGACGGGCGGTTTGAAGGGGAAGGTTAAACTCTCGGCGTCCTGTTCTTCATAGCTCATTAGAGCCGGCGAGCAGACGGAAGGCAGGGGCGGAGGAGGAGGTGTGTGTGTGTGTAAGTCTATCCAGCACATGGGTCCCAGAAGGGGGAGCTGCAGCAGGAAATGGTGGATAAGTGGTGACCTGGGTTTGCTTTTGAAACTGATCGTCAGGAGCACAGCTGCTAGCTCTGCTCCGTGGTCAGGTTAACCACGCTTAGACAAAAGAGAAGAAAAACAAGAGAAAAGGGAAATAACAGCCCCTCCGTCGCAGCCCGCTTTATATCAGCATCAAACGCGCCGCACCGGGCTCCACTACACGCTCACAGCTGAGCTCTTTAAAGAGAGAGAGAGTGAGAGATTGCCTACAAATTAAAATCACGTGACCATTTACTCGTTCTCAGACCTGTGTATGTGTCTTTCCTTTGGGAAACACTAAAGGAGATACTGAGCAGAATGTTAAAGCTGCTCTTTTCCATTCAAGGAGGTTAGTACTGCCAGGCGCCAACAGAAAAATCCAGAAACAAGCTCAGTCATAAAACAAAATGATGAGGATTAAGCCACTCCAGTTTTTGAAACTGGTAAACTAAACGCTTTATTAGCAGGTTAGTTAACTCGCCCAAACACATTTTACACAATTAATCCAGTGTATGAATACTGAGTGAGAACGTGTTAATCGCTTCCTGAAGGCAATGAATAAACTAAAACAAAGAACCTGCATTTCTCATTTTTGTCCAAATAATAACTGAGATCAAGTTGGCAATAATGAATGAATATGACAAGATGAAAATGATTACATTTACACTGTCTGTTTAACATTTTGGAAATCGAGGTTATTTGATCAAAAAATATATACATACTGTCTTCTGTTTGCAAAGCTGAATTTTTAGCATAATTACTTTAGTGTTTAGTGTCTCATGATACTTCATGATCATTTATATTTATTATTGAGCCGCAAACATTTTGAGCAAACTGTATTTTCAAAATTCTTTGATAAACAAAAAGTTTAAAAGAACAGCATTTATCTGAAATAGCAATCCTTATTGATAGTAAAAATATCTTTATCAATTTAATGCAGATTTGATGAACAAAATAAAACATTTCTTAAGAAATAAAACAAATTTACTGACCCCAAACATTTAAACAGCACCGTAAAGCATATTATCATCAAACTATGATTGGGGAAATAAACCGATGATCTGAGCAAACATAAATACAAGCATGTGCAACAGATTGTTCTTCAAAAAAAACATCATGTATCATCAAAAAGTCATATAAACTACTTTTATGTAGCTTTTTGTCATTTTCAGAGCTTGAGCATGAGTAAATGATGATAAAACTTGATAGCATTACAAGCACAGCGACTGTCTCGGCAATGCAAATTAATTTTTTCTCCCTCTATAGACCCTACATGTCAAAGCCTGCAGCACTTTACCAAACCAGAGGCCTCTGAGCAACCTAAAACACGCAAAATGGAGGCTTTATCAATCTAAAAGCAGCACAAGCACTCGAAACGCTCTTCAAAGACACACAAAGACATTAGCAGCGAGCGCGCCGCAATCAAGCAGCGCGCGCCAATCTAAAGCTCCTTATGAGCAATACTTAGCTATTAATGTGAGCTTAAAGGTCTCATTCATCACCACGCTGTTTTCAGGTCTCAGCTGCGGCCTAGATAATGAAGACCGATTGGAAAAGAAGAGCGTTCGGGACAAACAACCCGCTCGTAGAAGTCAACATATGGAGCGCAAGAGGTTGCGAGATCCGACCCGGTTTGTGCGTCAGAGCGCTTCGGGGTTTCCGTTCGAATCCAGACCCGCTGCCAGTGTCTCGCTGGAGCCTGGATTAGGGACAGGACAGGCAATCTGGCTTTTGAGGTAATTCCCTGCGTTCGGGAATACTGGGCCCCGACGTTTGAGCCTTTTTATAGGGCCCGGTGCCGTATGGCCCTGCGGTGAGCCCTGATGTCTGCTGCAAACGCAGGCCAGGAGAACGGGGTCGGGCGTAGAGGCGTGTAATGGAAACAAACAGAGCAGAGAGAGTCCTCGGTATCCCTGCCCCCACAAACTCGACTCCTCACCCCCCTCTTCCTCACCCTCGGTGAAGGTTAATGGTGCTGGAGGAATACAGATCAGCGCAAGATGGATGAAGAGGTGCTGGAAAACTCTCCCGCAGGTCTGGAGTCTAGAGATTAACTAAATATTAACTAACAAAAAAACCCATACAGCTGCGGCCTTAAAAGCAATTAAAGACGCTCACTCCTCCATCAAACGCCTCCCTATGAAACAAACCAGAGAATGAGCTAATAATATTTAGACTTCCCAAGCTCCTTGCCCCAGTGCATGTTGAAGGTTAGTACAGAAAGGCTCTTAAAGGGGAAGTGCGTTTTTGTGGCGTGTTCAGAATAGCATGCTACTATGCAGGATATGCCTTTTATGTTCATTGGGGCTGTATTTATTTGATCAAAAATACAGTAAAATCAATAATATTCTGAAATATTATTCCAATTTTAAAGAACCATTTTCTATTTGAATTTATTTTAATATGGAATTTATTCATGTGACGCAAAGCTGATTTTTCAGCAACATTACTCTAATATATCCAGTCTGGATAAAGCCTCTCAAAGACAACTAAAGCATAACCTTTTGAAATTGCTGACCGTGGCCTCAGGTTCATGTGCTTGAACTCTCTACTTCAGCTCAATAAAGCTCCAGAAACACTGCCACATGAATAAAAATTGATTCTGTACAAACAGCATTGAATTCCATTTGCATTTAAAGCAATGCTGATAAACGCCCGATGAATGCTCAGAAAAACACGTCAACAGTTTCTTTCAGTACACTGAACGCGTCGCTTATGCCATGCATAATGATCTGTCATTATCTTTAGCTGAACGCATTGATTCAGACAACGAAGGGAAACAATGACAGGCCAACGAGGGCGAGGTGTCTTCGTGCAGGCTTGAGCACAATCCCAAAAAATCCCATGGCGTCTACAAACACCTATAGCTTCAGTATGTTCACAGACTAGGCTTTACTGCTGCACGTCAGCGCAGAAACTCTGGAGAATTCCAGAACGCTCTCTAACCCCTCAGATTACTGAGAACTGAGTCAGAATCAAAAGGTATTCGCTGGCCGGTCAAACTTAATATGACAACACCATATGCACAGATGGAGCACATATGCATTTGAAACTGAAGGGCGTGACACCCTGTTAATGTTCATTTTTAATTATTTCAAGCTCCATAAATGAACATTATTGTATAATAACAAACAAGTAACAATGCAAACCAACATAAGTAAACACTCAAAATTAAAAATGCATTAACAATTGTAAACATAGAACTAAACTAAATAAATAAATATTCAATGCTGATACATATTGTACATGTAACATATGTATATTACAACTGCGAGTGGCTATTGGGTAACATCTTACTTTACGCTACAAAATAATACAGGGAGGAACAGGAAGGGTGGCTATTAAATAATGATATAAGGGCAGCCTGTCGTTGCTCTGTGATCCTGTGGAGAGGAAGCTCTGCGAAGTCAAACTCCTTGATCCTCTCCAGATACTTGACCGTGATGCCGCTCTCAAACTGAAGTGCGTGCAGATATTACCATACCCAGAAACACTACAATCCTCCAGAACAAGGTCAAACGCTACAGAAAATGACTGCCGACTGCTTACTGGATGCACTTCATTTATCTCACAAAGGAGTTCGGGATGCGCAAGTTTCAGTGTTTTATTACAGCCGCAAACCCTTTTTACCAGGGTAAAATCTCTACTACCTCAACAACCTGATCAACGATTCCAAAATACAACAAATATAATAAATCTGCACATAATAATCATCTAAATAAACGACGTGCAATTTATTTACATTTCATAATCTGAATGCAGGTTTGGCAACAAAATTAGTTTTGTTATAAAACAAAAATATGCATGAAAATGACTGTTTTAGGGCATTTTGACGCCTAATTAAATAAAACAAAGCACTGGAAATTCATGAAAATTTTCTTATCATGAGATCATAGAAATCAAATCAGAATCTCGCTGATATTGACCATAAATGTTTTCATTGTGAATTTTAATTTGAACATTATGTATTAAAATAAAATAAAGCACCTAAAATTCATTAAAAAATGTAAAAAAAAAAAAAAAAAATATATATATATATATATATATTTCAGAAATCCAATCACTGATATTTATGCCTATAATAATAAAATACAAATTTATATTTGATAGTTTATTTACTCATTTCAACATACCATTTCTGATTCCTTTAATAACAAATCACAGAAATCGAACTGAAAGTTCATTAAGCACCCCTGATCCTTACGATAAAAAGAATAGCAGAAATCAAATCACAAAATCATTGACATCGATCACAATGTTTTCATTTTCAATTCTAATTTTAACATTCTGAAATTAAAAAAAGCACTGAAACTCATAAAACAGCTCACTGATATTGTTTTCACAGAGGATTTTCACTTTTACAAGCATGCTATAATTTCAAAACAATATCTCACATCCTTCTCTGGGACAGCATGAGAACACTAAGCATCGATTACACGTCGTTTTTTTGCACTGTAAAAGCTTCCTATCTTCATGGGGAAGTGAAAAGACAGGAGGAAATATGAAGATGCCGAGCAAGTCCACTTTATTCTGACCAACCTCACTTAAATGCACATCACATTAAAACTCACAAGAACAAACTTCTCCAGAGAAGGGATGAGAACAGGAGCTCGTTCAGAATCCTCCATCTTTGCTTTGTCGAACACAAAGACTCAAGTCTGTCACGCAGGTAAACAGTTCAGCTTAGCATCTAAACTAGCTTTCAACTGCAGGTTTCTGGTTTTGCTGAAACGAGTGCTTTGGGTCCTGGCAGTATTTTGGAATGTAACATTCAGGCTAAACTTCAGTCAAAACCCAGTTCGTTATGATGTGATATTTCGCAGCGCAGCTCTCCAAATCTCCAGAACAGGCTGAATTCCACAAGAATGAATCGCTGGGTATTTATATGGCTGGTAATAAAGCCCTGGTAGACTTTTAACTGAAGTGTGACGTGTGAAGAAACTACAGTCTAATATTATAGCAGACCCTGCAGCAAAGAGCAGAGCTTACGCCCTCCACCACAAACTACATCAAAGAGCATTGTGGGTGGAGCGCTAACTTTCAATACATGGTGCAAATCTGGAGGCTTACTGTCAATCTGACTTCTCAAAGCTGCTGCGGAAAAGGTAGTGTTTACGGCAAGACCATGCAATCTGATTTAATGCTGACATAACAATAAGCACTATCTGCATTGGCAAAGCAATAATAGCTTACTAGTGAATGTGAAACAACTTTTTATTTATAATATACTTTATGCATTTCAAATAGTTTAAATAGTAATCTTAACTGTTATTTTGCAATTTTGATTAAATCTTGAGGATCATTTTGGAAAGAGACCGATTATCAGAGAACTAAGACCGATATTATTTCAGGTTGAGCTGAAAGTCATGTCGACCAGCAGGGCATTTTATGTTTTGTCATTTTTTTAAATCAAATGTGGAACAAGGTGCGTTATTTAATGGTCTTTTCACATTGTTTAATTTCATTAAATAAGTAAAGAAAGAGGTGTTAAAAATCATGACTGATATTCCTTCAAGTTCAGGAGAATATCAAGTCAGCCACATTGCATTGTGACTTTTGTATGCATACAAAAAATGTGTCTAGTTATAAGTATACTGCCTTGCCAAGTACATTACTCATCACCTAATTTACATATCCACTCGATTTCTACTACACTGTAAAACATTATTTTTAGAAGTTGCAAATAAAGACTATTCAAGTATACTGTACATGAAAACATGTTTTTGTTTAATTTCTTGCTACTTGCTGATTTTTTGTAACCATTTGTGAAATTTACCAGCAGTTTCTGAGTAAAAATGAGAAAAATAAAAGGCGGAAATCTTGGTCTCTTGCTCCAAAACATCTCAAAAGTGTGTTAGGCAGGTGAAAAAAAGCCTGAGCAGTTTACCAGACACGTCACGCGTCTTATAAAGCATCATAAAGCAATTACACAGGCACACTGACCTCGAATCTACCAAACCAGGAGCACTGATGCCTTTAAACACTCAGCAACGCTCTCTTCCACACTGCACTTCTGACAGGCCCCAAAAGCAACAGCCTCATGCAAGATTTAAGTTGTACATCTTAAATTTTGCACTTCTGTGTATGAATGGCAGAAATGTTAACGCGGGCATAAGGCTTTTCTTTCCACTGGCTCAGTGAGCTGGAACCCACATTACAGCATGTGCAGGGCTCACACACACTTACACACACACACCCTTTTGGGTTAATAAGGCTGATGGAAATGTGCATCTCCTCTGATGCGAGATCAATAAACAAATCAGTTTATTCTGTCCCGTTATATCATTACGCCGCTAAGACACCGTCTTCTTCATCTGATCAATACACCTCTGGGACTCACATATGGTTCTGCCATTAACATCTACAATGCTAGAATTTCAAGAAACCTCCAGTATTTCCGAGAACACGCCGCAAAACGTCCTGACTTGAGCTATAATAATGGAAAATGACATCACTGGGTCGCTTTGAGATTTAACTGTCAAGTTATTACGCCAACTGAAAGTACTGACATATACTATGTAGACCTGTGATCTTTGCAGCGACGCGCTTCTCTATTGTTATTACACATCAAACAGCACACCACCAACACGCATCACATGGTATTTGCGGTTAATTCCGATTGATCTTTAACAGCTGAGCATATTGGCAAACATATCGCAAGCAAAAGGCAGATTATAAGCTAATAGGATCACCGATCGGCGGCCTAATAAAGTCATAACAGATGGAAACCCAACACACGGCTGGAAAGAAGGGGGTTGAACTTGAACCCGGTGACCTTTCGGGCTCGGGGTGATCAATACGACGCAAGTCACAGCAACAGACGCATAAGAACTGGTAATAAATACATAACTACTACTGCAAGCTATAACGTCTGCGTTTCCACAGCAATAGACCCGCAGTGTGCTTCAGCCAAACTGTTCATGAAAACACACACACACTTTTCCCCAAGATTAGTGCTGCATGTACCATCTACACATCCCGTAACGCGATAAACATTCCCTGTGTGCGCTAAAAGAGGAGGGCTGCTCGGATGCCCTTGGTATGTAAATATAGAGTATTGTGGCCGACTGCCATCCGAGGGACGCCACGGCCATATTTATGAGAAATATATCACTTTATTGCATCCCCTCCCCCTGCATATGACAGAAAGGGAAACAAATTCCTGTCCTGAATTCAGTCTCGGCTCGTTCGTCACGGTGAGCTCTACCTATCGGGGCTAATCCGGGTCTGCTGGAAGCAACCCCCCCGGCCCTGCCTGCGTCGCAAGATTGCATCTTTTATTTATCGCCGCTTGGCTTTATTTTTGCAGAGCATTCCATACTGGGATGCAATCAGCCAAGAAACCCTCCCCGTGCGCGCAGGCTTGTCATTTCCCATCGCCAGAGCTCGGAATGAGGCGCACACAAAGGGAAAAAGGCGGAATCAAAAGCAGAGAGCTCCACGTAACGTGGTATGTTGGAAAAAGGGCAAGAGCCCTTGATCTTCCAAAACAGCCAGTCCGCTCAAGAGGCTCCGGGCAGGGAAGACACACATGGGCCAGTGTGTGCGCATTTCCCTGAGAGCGCAAACCCATTTTGGCTGAAGGGTGAGGGCACAGAGCCCAGCTGAGGCACCTCTTCTCTCGCTGGCTACGGACATGGGGGGGGATGGTCATGCAGAAAATTACGTCCACTGATTGCATTACAATTCGAATTAAGCAAAGGCACTAATGTGATTAAAATCTTGAATCGTTTCCAAAGGGCGTAGAGCCGCGGAATCAATTGCGGGGACTTTTAAAAACAAAGGTGGATAAAGTTGCGAAAGACAAAGTGGGTGAATCACCACATGCCAACGCTGAATGTCGCGTTCGCAGCTACTTTGACAATTTCGAGGCGCACGCTGACGTCACGAGGGTCAGCCGGAATATCATTAGGGGACATTTAAAAAGGCGCTGCGTCTTTAAATCACCATTCCTCCCACCCTTTCCCCAAATCTTTTTAATTTAACAAGCAGTGAAAAAGCCGCTTTTGTTTCCTTTCCTTTGGAGGGTAACGGAAAGCTGAAAAGACACAAACGAACATGAAAACGGGAACAAAGTGGCAATTTCAATAGGGATGCCTGACGGCTATTTGATACGCGCACCCACTAAATACAAAAACAGCTGCTAAAAACAAGAGTCGGCGTCTTCTTTGCAATAACAACAAATATATTCGCGTGTGTTCCTGCTATTTTAGTTGACATGACAGCTCTACATCCAGTTACTTACTACGCCAATCACCCCCCTCCACCCCCTCCCTCACGCTTTCACTTCTGAAAAATAAACAGAGCAGACAAGCTTCGGAAGATGTCACATTTCAGTCGCTTTACCAAAAAAACACACGATTAATGTGTCCCTACACCGACTTAAGTCGCACTAACAAAACAAGTCCGAGGTGAAAGAATGACGAGGAAGTCAAGAAAATGTGCTTTAAACGCTGAATGGATCGAGCGACAGACGTCGAGCTCCACTTCCGCGCTGTTTATCTCGCGCAGATACAAAAGCGCTACGGTGCGTTCAGAACGTTTCCCAGAACGCTCGGAATGGATCGATAAACCGGGGCGCTCGGTGTCTAAAAGTGCGAAACGACACGACATCCCCGGCACCCTGTCGAGAGATTTAAACCCGCTGTATTCCTCCCTTTGTTCGCCGTAAATTCAATAGTCCCTTTCATTCGACTAGTGTTCCTCTTTTAAACGACATTCGAACGTTTTCTCTCGACTGTGTCTGCGCGATGGTGACCGGAATCGGTAGATTTAAACGTTTTCCAAGCCTCGGCTTTATGTCCACACTCACCGACTTGCAATACGTTGTCCACACAGCCGCTCTCCAGCAATGCGATGCCGCGTCGGAACGGTAACCGCGTCTCGTCTACGTTCTCCCCGCTAGACGCGCTCTCCTCTCCGCCAGTGTTGAACGAGGAATACATGCAGATCTCCCGTTCGCTCCTCGGGAAAGACCAGTACACGATCCGCCTCTGTACGGGCTCCGGGATGCGCTCGAAACGCTCCTCCACCCGTTGGAACGGCCACTTCTCCGCTACTTTCCGCGCTGCAATGTCCAGGAGCGACTCGGGGCTCTGGGTTTTGCTGGATCCCCCTTGCCCAGAACCAGAACCGCCGCATACCGTTCCACCGGCTCGCTGCCCCTGTCTACACGCCGTACTATACCCTGGTCGGCAGCAGAGCCGTTTAGCTGGGGGCTGCTGAACGCGCTCCGCCATGATCGCACTGCTTTAACGGCAAGGGCGGAAGTCGCCGTACTATATAAACGGGATAAGGAAAGGAAAAGGTTGCGACGCGCATCGATTGTTCGCCGTGTAAGGACAGCCTAGACTTATTTGGTCAAAGGGGCGGGGCTTCGGGGGCCTTTGTGTAGACATAATAAGCAAGGGGCGTGGCCTGCGCGTCTGCAGCCGTGCTAAAAAAGGCATGGGAGGCGGAATTCTCGCACGTCGGCGAATCCTTGCTGGAGTCATAATGAGTGTCAGAAGTTCACAACAGGAAGAGGCATGAGAGCTTGGAAAAGCTGTCCACACGCGAACGAAACAAATACAGAAAAATCGTAGGTGTTATTGGGGTACAATCATAAAGCATGGATAGAGATTGGGTGGAGTCTCGAAATTGCGTCCCACGCAAGCTGTCAAAATATACAAACCTACATATTATATAGATCAAATTATAGCCACCACGTGTAAAAATAGTGCACGGTATGCATGGTTAAATCATGGTTAACAGTATGCATTATAAAGATGTTATAACATGTTAATTATTAGTATCATTTAGTTGTCAAAAATGATCTACTTATCTAAGTATCTAAATAATTTATTTTATTTAAATTATTATGTATAATTTATGTATAATTAATATTTTAAATTAATTTATTATTATATATAATGACATAATAATATATTATTATATCATATTAATTGTATTATAATATGGTAATACACTTAATATAATGATATAATAATATATTACCTTGCTATTATATATAATTAATTTAGAAATAATTATAATTCTGTTATATCTGTTATAAATTACACAAACACATACACACATACATGTAAAAAATATGTATAATTATGTATAATAATTATTAATTAATTATATGATTATATTATATATTATATTATATATAATAACATAATAATATATTATATCATATTATATTATAATATAATAATACAATTAATATAATTATATAATTATATATTATTATGCTATTTAATAATTCTAATTATTCTATTTGTTATAAATTACACACACAGACACACACACACATATATATATATATATATGGCATAATAATGACAAATATTTTATATATTTTTCTTTTTATAAAATTGTAAAAAAAGAAATAAAATAAAGTAGAATAGTAAAGTATAATAGCATGCATGGTATTATAAAAACTAAGAAAAAAGAGAGAAATAAATACATAATTTTACTATATGAATAGATTATTAATAACCTTATTGTTTTTCTTCAAAATATAATTTGATTATGTATATATAAGCTGTATATACCCCGCGTGTCCAAATAAAAATGAGTGATATAGTTCATTCCTATTAAAAAGATTTCTTCTCTCGCTCAAATGTAGCTGCAGACTCCGACACAGTATTTCCATTTATCTTTTATGCTGCTTTGGTTTAAAGACTTCTGCTAAACGCTAAACAGATAAATGAGATCTATTAATCTTAAATGTGCAGTGTAAAGGGAAACGGTTTGCTCCCAGTTTAAACGGATCAAACGTTTGCTGAAAAAGTTATCCTTCACACAATCTGAAGGTGAATCCATGCAAACTTTATGCCACATTTTAGGAGTCATTTTGTGCAGATCTTTCATATTTCGCCTGTCTTAACTCTTATCTTTGCTGTAGTCGGATGTTCATATTAACTCCAGCCCGTGAAGGGTAAAGTCTTACCTCATTTTCATTCGGGTGATTCCTTGTAGTACATCTGATCAAGAGACAGATTTGAAGACCACAGTCGGTGTCTGTGATAAAACTACAAAAGGAGAAGTTACCACCTAACGAGAGACAGTGCTAATTTAATTTCATGCAAGAGTCTCACCGGTGATATTAAAAAGTGTGGCCTCAGGGTAAGTTTAATTGATTGAGAAATGTGATGTAACTAATTGCAACTCATTGCTGGGATGTTGTAATCTCCAGCCGATCAATGCAATGTATTTCAGATTAGTGTCCGCACAATTTGAGCTTCCCTCATCTGTCATTTCAGAGCTTTTAATGGACACATGCAGCGTATCAGAGCGTTTAGTATGCAGTGTTTTTGATGAAAGCATGCGGTTCAGTTTAATATTTTTTACAAATGAACCAAGCTCTTTTGACTTCATTTGCATGAAAATGTGCACATGTTTGTTTAAACTTAAGGTTTGTTTAAAATCTCAATTTTACATGCAATAATTTTACTTAAAACAACATGCAAATAATTATTAATTAAGTGCTTATGGATATAAACTATATTTTTAAATTTTATGTAAATGTTTATGTGATTTTTTTCTTTTCCTTTTTATTACTTTTTAATATTACATTATAAGTTTCACTTATGTTTTATTTCAGTTTAAGTTTTATTTTACAGTTTTTAATTTAATGTTTTTCATCTAATATTTATAATTTAGCTATATATTTTTAAGTATTATTTTAGCATTTTCATTTAGATTAGTTTAATTATTTTAAAAATATTAATAATGTATACATTTAATTACATTATTGTAATATTTGTATCAATTATTTTGATTGCATTTTAATATTAAATAAATATTGTTTTTCATTATTATTCATTTCTATGTTTTTCTAGTATTTTTAATATTTTAAATAAAATCTGATATTTTAATATAACAATAATAATTCATACATTTAATTACTCAAATTATTTCAATATTTGTAATTTACTATTTATTATTTTTTTTAATATTACAATTGTAACGTATGGACAGACTCAGAAGGGTAAAATTCAACAAAGGATTTATTTAGTAACGACAACAAAGGTAAGCAAACTCAAATTCATCCAGGACTGGGAAATAATAATAAAGGAACTCAAAAGTCTTTCTTTCTTTATGAGGA
>JAUMHP010000059.1:14918744-14935722 GCA_032361065.1 Enteromius trimaculatus
GTTTGGATTTGTCAACCCAAAACTAATCCTGTAACTCTGAGTTTGTTTAGCCACCATCATGGTACAGGCCCCTGGTCCTTCAGAAAATGTTTTGTTATTAAAGCTATGAGCAGCACACTCGTTATAGCTATAGTTTCTTACGTTTTTTTTGTTTTGTTTTATTCCTCAAGGCGGCGCTCGAAAGAGTCGTTTAGAAAGCCGAATCTACTATTTTTTTTTCATTTGATAATTGTTGCACTAGAAAGTATACATATATTAATTCAAAGGGTGAATACATTAAATAAAAATATTTTTCATCATAAACTGCTGTGTTTGATCATCCTACTCAAAGCCGTTAAGAAAAGTAATAGATACCACGTGACCACTCCACCAACGTAAAGCAACATAAAAAAAAACATAATTTTCACCAGATTAATAATATTTATATCTTATTATATTTTTAGATGAAAACATATAATAAAGTGATAAAACAAAATTAATATTTAGACCCATTGTATTTTACCTATTACAGACAAAGTAAAGGCAGGTAAGCACCGCCCATTTTTGCTAACTGCCACAACAACGAAAAGCAGCATTATGAGGTGCTCGTTTACGAAGGATGGCAAGTTATTAATATATTGGACCCCAGAGCTCGTGAGTAAGCGATGATAAACAATTCACTTGCTAAGCAGTCGGTCAGTTATTTCAGGTGTTATGTATGCAACGGTAAAACAGCATTTGAGCCTTGTTTAGAATCTGAGGTAACGTTACTAGCCAAACGGAAATGCAAAAATAATGACTGTTTCCAAACAGGATCACGAACACTTCTCAAATTACATCCCGCCCCAAACTCAAGCTATTTATTAAGCTTTTTTTTCCTAGGCGTGGCTTGTTTAGTTGTCTAACGTTAGTTGTCTAGTTAAGTAGACATTTACTGATCAAAATTTCATCCATTGAAAGGGCATTGAAAGTTTGCTCCCTTGTAATTTCTTGAATGCTCATTAAAACAATTGAACATGGACACTGAAAAAAGGCCTGTTGAGAAATTGTCACAGGGCATTTCGGACCATTGACCGTCTTTTTTAATGCGTTGCATGGTTTATTTTATATAATGTATTCTTACATTGTTGCAAATTCTGCTAATAGGTGTTGTAAGTTTCCCAAGTTATAGCTTGTGATTTTTTTTTGTTGTTGTCTGATAATGAGTTCATGGAGTTCCAGGCGATATTACAATCATGCAGTTTCAGCATGTTTTTGTAAAGATTGTTTTTGCGAAAGAAACTGGAATAAATGGAACATTTAAAAAAAAAAAAAAAAAAAAAACTATCAAATTTAAAAAATACAATGCTATAGTCAAAATTGATCATTTTTATGGCAGCCAATTTGGTCCAGAACAAAAAAAAATCCTTATTTGTTAGGTTTGGCACTGTACTTTCACAGCTGGAAGTGAGGTAATGATGATGTTTATTAGATCAGGACTAGGGAATGGAATGAGACACAGCAGCTGCTTTAGGATGCTGTTTGCACCTTTCAGAAGAAATTAGCCAACAATGGCTTAGTTGACTCAGCGCATTAATTGCTGGTTTAATTACTTGAACATGAATCAATGCATGTCAAACCATTTCATAACGTCTGTAATTCAGGGTGGAAAACCATCATGTTATGCCTAATTATGGTTGTTTTTGATGTAAGAAACATTGACTAACACTATAACTGGGCTTATTAAAAGCTGCAATATGACCTTTTTCTGTAATCTTTTTGGTCGCATCTTATGCGTAGACAGAGGTCATGATCTTTAAAAATTGTTTGGGTGTAATGCAGGAAATAGTTTTTTGATCATTCAAATCAAACCTAACCTGCCGTACTGTAGCAGATAGACACTTGAATGCATGGCCAGTACGTCATACTCTTATTAGAAGCCATTAAGGTCAAGGATATAGAAACCATTTTCAAATGAGTACTTAATATGTAACTGACTATTAAACTTTACTTTGCTTTTACGCAAGAACAATTGATTTTTTTTTTATACGGAGAACTGTGTTAACAATAATTGCTTTTGTCATTATACTGCACTTGCATATCTTTAAGCCAATTGGCTCAGAGAAGACAAATATCTGCTCATAATTTACAGAGCTATTATATTGAATTTGTAGTTTTCTGAAGACTCGGAGGGGAAATAACTATGTCGATGGTGCAAGGCACATATTGCATTTTCTCACGCCTTTCCCAACCCTTTGTGAGCTACAGACACGTAAAAACAACACCCACTGGCACTCAAAGCTCCTCACTGTTTTCTTTGGGAGAAGCAGAAACGCGTCAGCACAAGTTCACGTCGACTCTCATAGAATTTGTTTCTTTCCCTGACAAGCTGTTTTTAACCCATTTCCTTGTTGCAAACAGTCATATTGTCTTTGCTTATTTCATGAGATGCGTGAGGTTTCAGTAGCTCCTCCCTTGGGATGCTCAAAAACAATAGCAGAGAGTTATATGATTTTTTTCAAGTTGCAAAAAATAACTTTGTTCTTTGCAGCTTTTGCGCTCTGAACGTGCAGTGGTTACTATTATAATGCTCACACCAGCTGGGTTGGTTAAACACTGACATGCAGCCTGTTTTGCATCAGGGTTTGCATTGATCACAATCATAGCGTGCTGAATATTTAAACAAGGATCAGTTCCTTTGCTGCCTCCCTGTTTGTTTGCAAGAACCTTATTTGGCCAGATTATACACTTGAGTACCACAATTCCTTTGAGCCAAGACAAGACGCTAATATCGGCTGACAGGCCCCACTCATGTTGTTACTAAATTAGACCGATCTGCATCTATATAATGGGTTTTGTGACAAGGCAAATTGCGTATCACAATGTTGTTTTTTGCTGTTAGTTGCCCCATTACATGTGATTCAATGGAAATGAGCGAACGTAGTGAGGCGTGAAGCACACAAAACATTACATTTGGCCGAATTGGGGAATCTAGAAAACAGCCGCCATCGTTGGACATTAGTTCTTTGTTGTTTGTCTTTCCTTTATGACTTCAGGGTGCGTGCTTAAAGGTCGCAGGCAAATGAGTGTTTGCTGTACATTTACACGTCACTGAGAATTGAGATGAAAAAGAATTTAAATTGAGGCAGCAAACAGGATGCAGAATTGTATTTTGAATTGGACAAAATGGAATGGAATTCATCAAAATAATGTTGTTAGTGTAGTTTTTAATAATGCACTTCATTTTTCTTTATAAATGACTCATACATATGGACATTAAATAAATTCTGTCACCATTTTCTAAATGCAAATTAATTTATCCATGTTCTTTTTTTATGACTTCGTTCGTTGTTGAATTTTCGAAATATGCATTGCATTTGTTTATATTTACCTATTTTTTTGAACTTTCATGGTGGAAGAGTAATTTCCCAGAATGTAATGCAAAGTTTTTATATGATATGTTTTACTTTTTTTTTTTTTCTACTTTATATGAAATTTGTTATATTTGGAAAATATTTCAAAATTTTAATTTTTTTTTTTATATATTTAAATAGGTTAAATAAGTTATGAGCTAATGAATAAAAAAGTATATATTTTTATTATTGCAATTTAGTTTGTTCAATGTGTTATGTCCAGTTCAATTTAAACTCAACTGAATTGATTGAGAATGAACTCAAATAGAGCGATGAGCTGCATTACCCATCCATTAACATCAAGCTAGGCTAATGCCCTATCAAGAGCCAGTCAGTTAGCCATTGAACATGGACATCAGCATAAGTTTTATTGACAGCTCCGCTCGTGGTCTTCAAGATTTTCCTAACTTTGAATGCAGAAGCGGCTATTCAAACTACCCTGACCACAAAAACTAGCTTCAGTCTTCCCAAGCTCAATAACATCATTATCAAAATCGATTTCCTGACCGCTTCGACCAAACTTTTTCTGGCTGCTGAATCCTCATCGACGAGGCATGCGATCCAAATAGCGCTTGAAGTACTGCAGGCCGGTTAAACCTCAGAGAGGTGTGGTGCTGCTTGCGTTTGCTCAAACAATGGAGTGAATGAGCGCTGTGTGGGATTAGTGCGCATTGTCAACGGTTTAGTAGGTTGTTCAGTGTTTTCCTGAGCTGAGCTGCACGCGCTGCCTCGTCTTCTCCTCCGGCGAGTTGGAGCCAGATCTGCTGGTTTGGAAGGGGGTAGAGGAGGGGTGTGTATGTGACACATCATTGGCTTGGACTGCACATACAATCAGTCTCATCATTGTAAACCAGCATGTAACCACGCATTGGGCTGATAAACTACGTCCAACACACAAGGATTCCTTCATGTTCTTTTTCTTGGAGTAACAAGCCAATGCATGTAGATGTCCGGCAGTCGTTCGTAGACGAAAACAAGTGCTTCTTCCAGTTCATTGGGCATCGGTGAAGGCACACAGGTGAGTTTCTTCACTGTCAGTCTTTATTTTGTCTCGGGAATGTTGACATTTGATTCTCTTCCAACAGGCAAGTTGAGGCGGTCTCTGTTGAAGGATCTTGTTTCCTTGTTGTGTTAGCGATTGAAGTGTGCAGCGTTGGTTTGGTGTGTTGAAACGTGACATCCGCTAAAAAGTGATGGACTAGTACGTCATTTAAAGAGGCCTTCGATTATAATGATGTTATGCGGTAGAAGGTAGCTGTTGGGGTCTTGAGTTAAACCCTTTATAATATCCATGCATTCAAGGGTTTTTTGTAATTGTAAGGTATGAAAATTTTCTTCAAACTAATAAACAATGGATTTTTAAAGGTACTTTGAGGAGAGCAAAAATAGTTATTTTAGTTTTTTTATTTCTTAAAAACTTTATTTTCTACAGTTCTTCATGTTAGAGGATTCTGCAGTGGTTGTGAGTGTTTGGTTGTCTTGAGCAGCGTCTTGATGCATCATTAAAATATACTTCAGATGTAGTTACATAAAACCCACCAGAACACTGTTTCCTCGAGTAAAACCTGAACCTTTATTTTACAGTTCTTGGTAATCTGCATATTTGTCTTCAGGGCATCTTTTCCACATAACAGTTTAATCTAAATGAATCTTTTATAATGCTGTTTCTCATACGTTTCACATTGAAGTAGGTCACCTGAAGACTTGATTTAAAGACATTTGTGTGCACACATACACATTACACACACTATCTTGAACATTGTTTGTAATTCACCTTGCATAACGTGCATAATATGCACTCTTTTCTTTAAAATAAATCCTAGTTTGTTTGATTTATATTATATAATGCAACCACATACATTCATGTTTAAGTGTGATGTATGTTTCCAATAGTTTCATGCATTCAGTTAGGAATTGGACTTCAGGAAGTCTCTTATTTCTTATTCAAATAACTCACAGGTACTTTGCTACTGTTGTGACTTGGTGATCATTAGCATTTAGGCACAAATGCTCTTTTATTTTATTTGTAATATTTGCTAAGGCAGTTAGGGAGTTGAGAAAACCCATAAACTTAAACCTGTGGTTCCCAACCCCATTTCTGGAGTCCTTCCAACACTGAGCATTTTGCATATTTTGGAGAGAAAGAAATAATTTTGTGTCAATTTTGCAGCATAGGTTTGTTTAGAAGGTTGTTACAGGTTATCTCATTCCCTGATCGTTAAGACCAGCATGAAAATTGCGAAATGGCAGCAATTAGCCTTTGAATGAAACTAGAGCAATTACAGCGTTCTGAGCAGCTATCCACCTTGCGTCATGCCTCCTGTGTATGTGACGTAAATGTATAATACCTTCTTGAAATACCTGTTTGATCCACTGCAAGAGTGTTTTTTTTTTTTTTCTTCTTTAGACTTGCACAATGACATCTCCAAACCTTTTAATTATGATCTGTTTGCATGCATCTTGCACCCATTATATCGTCTCACTGGACGTTTTGACAATGGAAATTGTTGTTGTTTTAGATTTTTATCATTTTTTTTTTTAATGTACGTAAACTTAATATGATAAAAGAAAGTTATTTAGAAGTTACAAAAGCGCTGTTATTAACTTTAGACTGAGGAAATGGAAAATACTATTATTCTTATGCGTAGATTCATTCTTTTTGGTTCCCTAATTGCTGGACCGGTAGAGAAGGGCCCCTCTGGACTGTTAACCCAGAGCAGTGATTCAAACAGTCTTGTGCATTGCTTGTAAAAGGCGTTGGCTTCGATTTGACGTTCCTGTGTAACCCAGAATGCATGAAATGCATGAATTACCATGTTTGAGAGTAATGCTTACAAAAGACACTTAACTGTTACACAAAAATACAGCGATGACTATTGTATATTGGCTGCAGGCAAATGGAGTGTTTTGTATATAATGATAACTACACTGCTTGTAGCATCTGCAAGCGGACTAATTACAGTACATGTACATGCATGTCACATATGTAAACAAGTCGCTCGCAGATCAATGTCTCAGACGTTTCATGCGTCGTCAGGAGTAATTATTAGTGTAAAGCCTTCTCTTCAAGTGTCTTGAGGCGTTCGTGTCTGTGATTTCACGGTGTTTATTCTGTGTCTGGTTGCAGCCGGCGTGTTTCAAACACAAAACCTGAAGCGTTGATTACAATCCAGAGAAGATCGTTCCACAAAGCTATCATTACCCGGTGCCATCTGCGAGAGGGAGTTGCATTTTTGAGCTGCACGGAATGGAAAAGCCTGCATCAGTTTTTCCAGCGTTCGTTTCTTCAAAATAAAGCATCAGGTTTTGACAGTAGAGCTCCATTGAGGAATTCTGGGTTGTTTCCTGGAGGCAGAATAAGCGTAGTCCGAAAGACATCTGTTGGAGGAGTCGTGGGATTGTGAGGTCAAATGTCTGATTGGAGGAAAGATCAGAGCTTTCTCGTTTGTCTCTGATCAGTTTCTGAGGCCAAGTTTATTGGGCTTTGAAGCACATCACAGAACAGTGATCTGTCTTTGTGCAGAAAAAGTCTTTTTGGAGGTTTGCCGGCTGCTGTTTTCAGACTCTTTCTTTCTTTCAGATTCACCCTTCATCCATCAGGAACTGCAAAGATTGTCTGCCTGGCTATTAAATCATTTGAAACCTCAATTAATCGTTGATATGGAGTCGCTCTAACAGATATATTCATTTGGAAAGTCTGTGAATGTCACAAAATAAAGTGTGAGGCAAATGCTATGTAACTTTAAACAATTCAAACAGTTATTTTTCACTGAGATCTAGGGATGGGTACCGAAACTTGCTACTTAATCAGTACCGGTGCTAAATTATAAGACCGGAGTATCGAAAAGCTCTGACGTTAACGGTTCTGCTATCGATACTGTATTTCCTATTTATCGCTAAATAATCATTACCTAGCATATTTGAACCTTTCCTAATTTGCGATTTAATATTAAAGACATTTGCCTGCACTTGTTATTGGAAATCTCCCGTACCAAATGTTTGTCTGTTCTGCATATAGGTTGAAGTACAGAGCTTGCGCACACACAACACGAAAGTGACCATGGCGGAGAGAACCGAACGCTCTAAAGCAGGGGTTTTCAACTGGTTTGGCCTTAGGACCCACAGTGTCCCATGGTCATCAAGCCGCGACCCTGCGACAGCTTGTTTTTATTCATTAAACTGCGTTTAACAGAAGAGCGGCTTTCATGCACGTCCTTTAAAATAAAAAATAAAAACACACAGTTTGGTTACATTAAAAAAGGTCATATAAATATTAATAAAACGAACATTAACAACTGTTAGTCCTCTGGCAGCCTACCAGCATGCACCGACTGTCCTTTCTTTTACAGGAAAATTGTTGTTCATTTATTTGTTTTGTTTGTGTAATATTTGCTCAAACATTGGTGTTTGTTAGGCTACAGATTATTATTTTACATAAAAAAATAATTAAGTGTTGTTAATTCTGTTCTCAATTAGTTTTTTTATTATTATATTTTTTTTATATTAAAAATACAACAAAAAGTACATGTCCCCCTGTCCCCCCAGGAGTTACGCCCATGCGTTAAAGTACCGGATCGAAAAGTGGTATCGATAAAAGTAGTAATGCCGTTAAAACCTTAATGATACCCATCCCTACTGAGATCTTGCTATGCTTGTTTAATTATTGCTTGTTTAATAATCCATTATCAGTAGATCTTGTCATGGCATTAGATTACATTTTTTATTTTAGTTTATTAATGCTGATATATTAACCCCATATTATCTGTATCTTCTTGTTAAATACAAATAAAATATGTAATTATTATATTGCAAAAATGTATTCTAAATGTTTTTTTATTTTCTACTGTATTTGTTACAGATATATTTTCCATTTAAATTATTATCAAATAATCAATATTTATTTCGCTGGTTCATTGCAGCCTTATAATATAATATAATATATAATATATATGTATATATTTATTGTGAGGCACAATTCTTCACATACTGTGGTTAGACTTCAGCTCAGGAGCTGTTGATGGGTGCAGTGTGACCTGGAGTAACTTTCACCTTTCCCAGCTGTTCGAGGCTAAAACCCCATTAAGCTAACCGTGTCAAAGTGGGCTTGATTAGGTGTGATTGTAGGTAAAGCGGTGGAGGCGGTTTGGCACATAGATGCTGATTAAATGAATGATTTTGCATTTTTAAACCAAACGCTGGTTTCAAAACTGACAGGTTTTAGAACTTTTGAAAGCTTATTTTGCTCTGAGGGTGCTCCCCGCCGAGAGAAACCATTGGATCTGAAACTCAAAGCACACGCAGGCGTCTAAATGAGACCTGAGGTGATGGACGTTATGTCACCTGAAGTGACGCACGTACCGCTGCAGAAAAGGTTTTTGTGAGGTTTAACAGTCTTAGTGAATAGGGAATGGAGAGCCTCATTATATAATAAAGCCAGCCAAACAGGTTTGAAATGAATTCAAGATTGTTCCTCCTCTGATTAGTCGGGAGTTTGGAAAATAAGCTACGGTCTGGGTTTAGTGGCTTACCAAAGGAAAGAAAAAATCGTTTTAATACCTCAACAAGCAATGAGATTAAAGGGACTCCTTCACCCAAAAAATGACAATTTTGTCATCATTTACTCACGCTGTTCCAGTATGACTGACTTTCTTCTCTGGATCATCAAAGAAGTTTAGAAGATTGTCTGAGCTGTCAAACAACAAAAAGTACAAAATGCACTTCAGAAATGTAATGCATATGGACTCATGGAAGTTACTGAGGCTTCAAAAGACATGAGAGTGTGTAAAATTTGGCAAGTTTATAGGTTTGCACAAACTGTTTGCACGGACAGTCTGTTTCAGTTCTTAAAGAAACCGTTCACCCCCCAAAATCGTTAACTGTTCTACTCAAGAAAAAATTCACCTACCTTTTGGATGGCGTTGCTCAGATTTGAAACCAAGGTTTGCAATAAGAATCAGAGGCCTTAATACAAATGCACCAATTTCTCATCTAATTCCTCTAAGAGCAAATGATCTGAGCAGTGTTTATAGCTTTAAACTCAAATGATTGTCAACTTTGGCCCATTTGCTTTAAATGTACTTTCCCCCCCCCAAGACAAAGTTTGTACTTAAACTAAATAGAGAACTCCATTAAAACGAATGATCTGCGAAAAAAGAACTGACATTTTCCTCTGGGTTATATAAAAGAACTCAAATCAAGCTAAAACTGTCGTCTTTTACCTCAAGACTCGAGTGATTGACTGTGATGGCATCTTGACAGCTCTTGGTTCTGTAGGTTACTCAGCGCTGGCAGACTGATGGTGATTTGTATTGAGGCGGCGTGCGTTGAGCATCGTCTATTTCAATCAGCCTCTAAATCAGGCAGACACCAGCTATTGAGCGTGATTTCACGTGGCACACATTTTTCCATGAGATCATTCTTTATATTGGGATGAAACTGTGCTGCTGGTGGCAGCTTGATCACACCATCCAATCCGCCTCCTTATGAATCAATATCAATGATTAAATTCCCAACGAGATGGAACTGGTTCTGAGGACTAACTGAGAAGCAGCACATTCGAGAGTCCGTAGAGAACTAAAATCCATTGGTGGCACCATCAAAATGAGGATTTTCTTATTAGACATGAGCATTTGACAATAACCAAGCGCTCGGTGTTTATGATCTTCTTGAATTCTAATATAGTTAATTATTACCCACAACAGTAGCTCCGTAATGACGCAGAGCTCCTGTATGGTTGCAGCGGATGGAACTGCTCTCTGCTTGCATATTGTCTGATAATGCTGGAAACTGGTTACAGATGATTATGATGATTTGCCCAAGCCATCATTTATTGTTTTTAATCTTGCCTCGACTATTTATGTCATCATTACACATGTCGAATTGGCCTCTCTCCAGTCATAAATCTGTAATGGCACTGAAACATGACTCACTATGCTGAATTAACTAGCTTGAGGCCGAGAAGTGATCTCTAGCAGCTCAGCAGCGACACCTGTTGGAGTTAACCCACCGTGACATGAGAAGTCTTGAAATGGACTCCATACTGGTTATGAAATAGTCTTTTATTTGGGAGTAACACCCATAAAATGTTCTCATTACCTGCAAGATATTTCTAAAAAAAGGGTGTTTGTGTGAGTCTATAAAGCGCAGAAAAGCATTTCTTGTGTAGCGAATCAGAAAATGCGACCAATCAGAACTTCCTCTTTGCCTGTCAATCAATTTGCACACTTTTTTTTTTAATCCCATATATGATGCAAAGAAGTACCTTAGACATAGCTTTCAGAAACGTCAAAATCAAAAGTTGACCGACACATCCCATAAATCCAAAGGCTCAGGTGCTAGACGAAAATAAGGAATATCCAAACAAAAACTGATATGTGGCTGCTCCAAAGAAATTGTATTGATTTAACTACAACATGTGGACCATCAGGTCTTCAGCAGTCACTGGAATCAATCAAATTATCTTTGGAGCAGTCAGTGTTGCAGACATTTTGTTTCAATTTGCCTTTCAAATTGCCTTCCAGTAACAGCTTTCATACCCAAACAAGGATTATTGGAGTGTTTTACAAGAAAATACTCAGATTTTTACTTCAAATACAGATTTTTACTTCAAAATTTCATGCTCATTTCAAACTTGCCATTTTTTACATTTCTTATCCATTTTTAATTGCTTTTACATTGAAAAGGCTATCATTAGCTTTTAAATATGTGTGAATATGATTTTTATTGGCTCTGTGAGATGAAATTGTTTTTTTTTTTTTTTTTTTTATGATCTGCGAGATGCGCACTTTGTATGAAGTAAAAGAGTCTTTTTCCCTTGGAAAGAGTGCAAGTATTCAGTTTCACAGTATATTATTTCCCAAAAAATAACATTTTGGTAATAAAGTACAATTGCTTTACATTCCTGACTCGACTTCTTGGCTGAAGCCGTTTTGAATCTTGCTTAAACTATGAAATGTTTTACATTAGATAATATGTAATATCAAATAAAATTGATTTGAAGTACTTAATCCCGCTTAGATCTGTTGCAGTGGGTCCCAGATGTATATATTTATGAATGCATGTTCTCAAGAAAGCTTTCTCTGTTACTCTATATGATGAGGTTATTCCCTCAGCAACCCAGGTAATTTTAGATACTGATTGTACCAGGTTAAATTTCAAACCCCAGCTTAGTTGTCTGGAAATTGGTTCATTTTTAATATTACAGTTGAGAGATTTGCGCTTAAAAATAACAAACCAGAGATGATTGTATGTTGTTTCTCCATGCATCCTAATATTGGTTTTGTTACAGTAGGTTCATAGTAGTGTCAGACAGCTTACAAATGTACCGCCTACAGTCCATTCACTGCCCGTCTGACAGCACGCATTACTGGGAAGCACTTGCAAACATGTCAGTTTACAAATCAGATTGCATTAATTGTTATGCAATGTCCTGCAGTCTGAGTTTTTTATCATTCTGCATGGCAGCAAAGTTGTGTGTCATCAGGCAGCACAGAACATTTTTGAGGAAGAACTAATCCGTGGATTTGCCAGGTTAGTGCCATCAGATCTTTGAAAGATGTTTAGGGTTTGGATTGAGGCATTAGGAACAAGTAAACTAGATGGGCAGAACTGTGAGATAAGCTGGGAAATTAAAAAGGGACAGTGCATGTGACGTGTAAGTGTTTGTTTCAGCCTTTTTGGCACTATAGTTCATTGTAATTGCTGCGACATGGGTGTGAGAAATGTACAAATATTCAATTTTATCACTTAGTGCTCATTCTCTCTCTCTCTCTCTCTCTCTCTCTCTCTCTCTCTCTCTCTCTCTCTCTCTCAAAATAAAGTTTTTCTGCATCATTCGTCAGTGTCACATGATCCCAAACCTTCATATTTAAGAACAGCGTTTATTTCAAATGAAACATTGTAAATAGTCGTTTTTTTTTTCTCAAGTGAATGCTTAAAGTATTATTTTATTTTTAAAAAAAATCCCATACATCTGAATGGTAGCATAGTTACAGCAGGTGCTAATGAGGCCATTCCTCAAATCCTACTTAGAATCGACGTTGGCGCGTCTGTCTCTTCCAGCAGTGAGACACTAACTAAAGGCCTTACAAGGACACCCGTTTGAGTCTCACTGACGCACAATGATGTCAGGAACGGCTTCTGAATAAACTTCCCCCTCCCGAGAGGAACATGCTATGGCTCCTCCGTCTCGCCGGTGTGCCCTAAAATTCCATTCAGACGGCTTAATATCCTTCATTATCATTTCTGCCCCCTGGTTCATTCTCCTTTTAATATCAGCGCCTGTAGCGGTGAAACTGAATTAGTGCACTCTAATGGTTTAAAATCCCACAATTACCCAAGGACTTTTTGAAGTGATTTAGAGAGTCTTCAGGAGCACAGGGTTGGTTTAAAGAGCGGTAGGGGATCGCAGGGACTCGCTGGCTACGGATTCTTATCGGTTTTAGAAATAACTCACGGTGACTCACTGCGCTGAAGCGTCAATCTTATCCGTATGCGGAAGAACTTCTCATCATTGAAAAGAGCTTGACTTGTTATTGTAGCCAATTCAGTGCAGCACTTTCCAACATGTCATGAAAATCAGCAAGGACTTTTCATTTTTTGTTTTCTTCCACCGCGCTCATTGTGCGTCTGTCAGCAGGGCAAAACGAATCATTTCCCCTTTGTATTGAAAGTGACTGGAGACCGTGTTCGTCAGCAGACTTCTCGTTTTAGACGTTGGACTATAATCTGTCATTTTTAGTAACACAGTCTGTCTGCCTATCGAAATAGCTGAATGCCATCAAAGTCCAGGGAAGTTGTTCATTTAATTATCAACTTTGATGTCTCAAACTTAAAATTCATCAGGAGAAATAAACAGGCACACGTGAGTCAGCAGCTGACATAAAAGCAGCTCAGAAAGCTTGAGTTCATATTGAGATTTTTGGCTTTTGATTGCACATGTTGAAACCTCTGTGGAAACCTTAGAATATCATGTGAGGTTGTTTGTTTATTTTTCACATCAGGAGAAACATTTTAGAAGCGGTAGACTTTAAAGTCAACATTAAATGTACATGATTTATGAAAAAAAAAAAAAATCAAGTATTTGTCTTTACAATCTTTTATCTTAATTTTCTTTCAGCTTACTTCATACTGTATGTGACCCTGGAGCACTAAACCAGTCTTACGTCACTGGGGTATGTTTGTAGCAATAGCCAAAAATACATTGTATGGGTCAAAATTATTGTTATTAAAATTATTCTTTTTTTGCCAAAAATCCTTAGGATAGTAATGTTCCATGAAGGTATTTAATCAATTTCTTACCGAAAATATATTAAAACTTAATTTTTGATTAGTAATATGCATTGATAAGATCTTCATTTGGACAACTTTAAAGGTGATTTTCTCAGCATTTAGATTTTTCTGTTCCCTCAGATTTTCATCTAGTTGTATCTCGGTCAAATATTGCCCTATCCATCTTATTTATTCAGCTTTTAGATCATGTATAAATCTTAATTTTGGAAAATTAACACTTATGACTGCTTTTGTTGTCCAGGGTCACACATTTTTATTATTATTATTATTATTATTATGTAATGTCTAAAAAAAATGTCTTAAAATGTCTGTTTTAATGAGATTACAATTTTATTTATGATAATCTTATTATAATTAATTTTTATTTAAAATAAATTACATTTAAATATTTTAAAATCTTAATCAAATTTAATAAAACCTGTAAAAATGTATTTTTCAAAGTTATTTTAGTGTTTTTATTTTATATCATGCACATTTCTCATTTTAAACTCATTTTATTTCATCTTATTTTTAAAAAGTTTTTAATTAAGTTTTTATCTAATGTAGTTACAATGTTTTATCTAATGTTTATAACAAGTACATTTTATTTTAATGGATGAAATACGTTTTTAAACATTAAATCCTTTTTTAGACTCGTAGATACACCACTAATGGTTTTCATGTTCCATTTGTGTAGGAAAACATTGAGACAGAAAGGAGATCACATTCTTCTAAGCTGATTTGTCACATTGTCACTCAGTTTTCCGCAAACGTGAAGCATCCTTCCCATCACTTCACCTCTCTTCAGTCTTTCATTTCCTGTAGGTAAATGTGGAAGAGGCTGCAGGAGATCTCTGCTCATCTCACAGCGTAATTGTTCTGTGCACCGCTGTCCTGAGTTTCTGTCAGGTGTTGAAAAGAGCTTAGAAATCCTTCTCTAGCTGATGAGGAGACAGACGAAGAGGCTGGCAGTCATTTCTCCTCAGTGTTTTGGCTCTGTGTGTTTCGTAGGCTTAAAGTGGCAAACATCCATAAAACTTCCTGTCTTGTCCAAGTGTCTTCAGGGCTTCAAGTCTCTGTCCGTCTTGATGGTTGCATAGGCTGAGGCTGTGCTGGTGGGCTGCTTTGGACATGTCATGCGTCTTTCGTCTTCTTCTCTTTGTTCATTCTGTTGCTGATTTGCATGATTAGCTGGCTCAGGTTCGGTGCATTACTCTCCAAAGCTGGATTCATCCCAGCTGTAGTCTTCGAGTGGGTGTTCAGCTCGTCTGTCCTCATTTTAATATAAACTCTGACCCCATCGCTCAGTTTTGAAACCTGACTACTCTCTATAAAGTGTCTGAAACTCTCTTCATGGGTAGAATCGTTAACAGCTTCTCAAGTAGCGACTTGATTTTAGCATGTTGATTAGCTAACACATTGATATATGGTGTGTGTAAAAAAAATAAAAAATTAATAATAATAATAAATAAACAAAAGCAGCACACAGACCTATTGGGTAAAATAATGCATGTTAGCAATCATGCTTATAATTTTACATTTTTCTTGACTTCTTGTGTGCAACTGAATTTGTTGCAATGCGTTTTGGAATTGTCGTATGCATTAAGTATACCTTTTTTAATTTAAGCCAAAATGTGACAGGCTACCTTTAAGGAATTTTTATGCTTTCATAATGCATTTATTCATGCATTTATATATTTAATTGTGCATTCATTTATGCATTTATTCATACGTCGCTTTTGATTTATATATGTTTTGACAGTGTACTCTTTGATAACTTTGTCTGTTCATTCATTCATTCACCCATGAATTAATTTATGCATTCATTCATGCATGCATTTATTTATGCATTTCTTAATTTATATATTTTTGCTTTATGCATGAGTATTTTTCTTTATGCATGAATTAATCTTTTAAATTATTTATTATTCATTTATTATGCTTTTGTTTATGCAATTATTTATGCATATAATTATGCAGCCATTTTATTTGTATTTATGCTTTTATTTATTCCTTTATATGTTTTGTGAAGGTGCCTATGATGCTTCAAAGTGTCGTCTAAATGGACATTTTGTTACTGTAAGAACTGAAGCAGAGATTCATTGACACTTTGTCTCTTATACCATACCCATATGTCTTAAGTGCTTTTACCAGGTCTATTTTGACTCTTTGACCAGCTTTATTCTTGCTTTTCTCTTCTAGCATACTGACTGTGTGAAGAATTACATGCTGGAGCATCTCGCAGGATGAAAAAGATCGATTGCGCAGTGGCAGACTCTCCAGGGACTGTGAGTGCATTTCAGTACTTCTGTACCTTCACTGTACGAAGTATAAGTGAGGAATAAATCCCATAATGTGAATCTTGGGAATCGGGGTGAAGCAATTTTATTATGTTCCACTAATTTGTCATAGAGAAAGCCTGTCGGCTGTATAACAGCCATCAGAGCCTGCGTTCTTACAGTATTGCTCACTACTCTTTCTTTTTTTTAATTGCAATCATTCTTTGCCTCTGAGGTTTGATGAATCATTCTAGGAGCTTTGGGTGATGCATGTAATATTCAAGAGTTTTTGCAAGGAAAAACAATTTGCAGCAAAGTTGAAAGGCAAATGCTGATAAATAAAGCAGAATAAATGCTGATGAAATGCACCTCTGATTTGACTCATTACAGAACAGTGGCACCAGAAGCAATTACACTACCTCATTTAAAGTCAAAATTAAATCAAAGGGACTCTATTTACTTTCTCAATAATACACAGTATTATTGAGAATGATTCACCAGTGCATGCATGCAATTCCCCCCCAAAATTGTTTGTCTGTATAATCTTTCTTTAATATAAATTCCAAACGGTTCTAGAAGAATAAAGTAAAGCCCTGTTCTCATATTCAGAAATACATCATCAAAGTAAATGGGTTGCCATTTCATCTTGACTTAAGCTGAAAGACCCGAAACACCCGGGAATATCACTGACCATTGTGTCCCAGAGCGCATATATGGATGTATTTATACACTGTGTTCTCCAAGAAAAAATTATTCATAAATTAAAAATGTACATCAATTATTGTTAGTGGATTAAAAAAAAGTATACTTAATAAAATTTTTACTTTTTAAAAAGACGGAGAATTTTTTTTTTTTTTTTTAAACAAATAAATATATATATAAATATATGACCATATATATATATATATTTTTTTTTTAAATATTATATATTTGTATATTTAATATACAAATATAATATGTAATATGTTTGTGTGTGTGTAGACCAGGCTTGTGCACAATTCAGAATTTCAGAATTGGCCACCATTCAATTCATGAGTTGGAATTTGAATTGAATTGACT
>JAUMHP010000059.1:14937714-14983400 GCA_032361065.1 Enteromius trimaculatus
GATCCTGTTTTTGACATCAATTCAAATTCAAGAATTGAATTGGAATTTAGGAGTCATTCTCAATTCAATTCTGAATTGTGCACAAGCCTGGTGTAGACATAAAAAACCCTGAAACGAAATAAACAAAAAAACTTAAAACCTAACATTAGGCTAAATATAGGTTTATTACTAAATATTATATTATATATAACTACTAAAAATCTTCATAGACATATTTAAATCCAAAAACAAAAAACAAAAAATTAATTGAACAAAATGTAAAAAAAAAAAACCTTAAATAAACTTAATAAACAATACAGACAATAAAAATAAAACTAAATAGCTAAAACTAATAAAAACTATATATGTTATCAAGTATATCTTATATATTTAAAAAACATGTAAAACTAAAAATGAAACGTAAAATGTGTTAATAAAATAAAATTCAATAAACTAAAATCTGAAAACTAAAAATGAATAAAAACTAAATAAAACTTAAACTAAAAACTAAAACAAATATAAACTGAAACCAGGAAAAAAAAACTTAAAAACTAAAATTTAATAATTATACAGTAGTTATATTTTAATTATAACTTTTTAACTTTAAATTAAATTGAAAACCGATAATATTAAAATGATAAAACCCTATCCCCCAGATTTACAGACAAGGCTTAAGCTAGTCCCAGACTAAATTGCATGTTTGAGCTGTCTCAAAATGAAAATATCTTGCTCTGACATATCTTAAAACATGTCAGTGTCATTGTTCTGTGTTAAGATGCTCACCTGTAATATTTTTTTACAAGGCATTTTTGTAAAAGTTGCTTAAATATCTTAATTAAACTAATGCCTAGTCCAGGCTTAAGCTAAGCCTCGTTTGTGGCCTATAGGTTTAAATGCGTTTGTCTCATATAATTCACAGTGTCGTCTCAGACAGTCCATGCATGCTCGGAGTTAAAAATGTAGCACAGTGTTTCGGTCAGTCATATGATTTGTGACGGAAGTGTGTGTCACCATCGGAAAGCTCTAATGTGACGGAGAGTGAGAGATCAACAGACCCACCACATTCTCACTCCTCATGTCAGTTTCTGCATCGCCGGGCAGCATCAACGTCAAGCGTGACCAGCAGTGCAGCTGCAAATCGTTTCTAATGCCTTTAAATGAGGGCACACAGCACCACCAGCAATGACGAGTGTGGTCGTGACGGCCGCCTTTAAGTGCTTTTATAATTACGTGTCCATTTGGCATCTGAAGGAGTCAAGGTGGAGCGCCACTTCCGGCAGAAATCAAACACTTTTTGTCTCAGAAGAAAATCTGTGAAGAGCAAAAGACTTTCATTGTTACTCTTACTCTTGCTGTGGAGAAGAACTGAGTTGCTTCAGTTGCTCAGAATAATATGAACTCAAACCTTTCTCAACAAATTCTTGCTCCAAATATTGTTTTTCTAGCTCTATACTCCTACTGTGCACCAATTATAGCCTTCTTTGTGTATGTTAGGGAATAAAACTGTCCAAATAATAAAAAAAATTAAAAATAATATAATCAATAATTAATATGCAATCTAAAAAAAGTTTTTTATTTTTAGCTAGTTGCTAAGATGTTTCATTTTAATTATTATATAATTATATATGAAGTAAAGGGCTATGTTTTGCCATAAATTATTAAAAATTACAATAAATGTATGATTTCTTGCTAATTATTTCTAATTGCAGTGGTCAGTATTTGAAGTGGATCAAAACCTTTAGTAAAGTTGTCCTAAAACCATTCTTGTCTTGGGACAATTTTGAACTTTTTTTGATCCATTTCAAATGTTGACTACTAAATTAGTTTTAGTAATTTCTTAGCAATTTCTAAGAAACAAATAACTGTTTCTACACTAAATTGTTTTAGTAAAAAAATGTAGATATAAAAACTAAACAACAAAAACAAAACTATAAAAAAAAAACTCTAATACTAAAAAAAAAATTAAATAAAAACTATATAAGTTTTTATTTTTACATATCTTATACAGGCTATCAACACATTAAAAAAAGTAAACCTAAATGAACTAAACCTAAAAATTACATGTAAAGAAAATCTAAAAACAAAACTAAACAAAATAAAAATCTAAAATGTAATAAACCAAAGCCTTTTAAGTACCTAATAAAATTAACAAAACCATAACAAAATTGATAAAACTTTAATTAAAGCAAGATAAAATATTCAAAATATTATCAAAAATTATAATATTTACACATACACAAACAATGTTGTCTTAATGTATTTCTAGACTTTAAAAGGTATTTTTGGAGAAACAGAGCCAGAGCTGAGCTAAAAGTTAATGGAAAGCTCCATTGAGTCTCCGGAGTTTTGAAAACACAACCTCTGAGAAATAAAAGCCAATAATGCTAGCAAATAATGCTCATTAGGGTCATGAGAAATCATAATGGCTTTCCTTCAGTAAGCCTCATTTTGATTCTGTATTTCTGTTGAATCATCTGGAGTTCAGCAGCAATGGACCACTATTTTCCTCAATCAGCCATCTCCAGCTTTGTCATCGACGTGCTGTGATTGGTTGATTCTTGTAAAGGGCACAACCCTTTCTTTATATTTATGTTTTTTTTTTTTTTTTTTCATGCCATGCTTGACAACTTGCCCTTTTGACAAAAGCGGGTTATTCATAGGTTTGCGTTTATCCGTACGCAGGCATGTCATGTAGCAGCTGTCTGTCAGATAGACGTCAGCGACCTTTCATCCACACACACACACATTTCTGTTGACCTCAGAGCAGTACATTAGCCGCGGTGAGGAGTCCCACATGTTTGATCGCATCCTGATAGCTCCTGATTCAATCAATCTGATCTGATTAACAGTAATAGAAGAAGATCTTACCAGTAGTGGCCTGAATTTTCCCAGATCAAAAGAAGACGATGAAGCACCTGCCTTTCATACGCACTCAGCAGCTCACTTATCAAACAAACGCTCTTCCTGGCTCTTTTTAATAGACAATGATTATGGTGTCCTTTCGCATAAATGTCCGCAAAGTGACACGTGCCATGATTATCGTGGTCGAGTAAATCTTACAAAAACATGTACAGGTCACATTTCACCGCTAATCAAAATGGGAAGAAAAAAAGAAATGTATGTTTTGAATACAGAAAGTATAATTGTTTTTTTTGATTGATTGATTTTTATTCATGTATTATTTGTTTTTTGCCTTATTTATTTTAGACTTTATTTATTTATTATTATTTTATGTATTTAAGTATTTGTTTAAACATATCTCTGCATTTGAATCTATTTACACAATTTATTTACATAATTGTTGCCTATTTATTTAGACTTTTTATTTGTTTAAACTTATTTATTCATTTATTTTGACAATTTTTAGATATAAAAATAGACCTTACTTCTTACTGTGGTGTTTTGGTTTTTGTTTCATATTTTTTATGAGTGTTCTAACGTACAGTATTGCAGTAAATATCTTGAAAAAATATTTTTAAAAATGTAAAAGCTTATGTTTAAAACCAGTTAATTGATAGATTGAGACAATTCATGTATTTTTGTGAATTATTTAATTAATTGACTTATTTATTTAGACTTGGTATATCTTAGTATATTGTATAAATACTGCACTGAAAAACAGCTCATTTTCTTCCTGCATAGATGGTTATTTTTCTTGATTATGTAGTGAAGCGTAACTTGGGCATGTCTCTGACAGGTTTTGAGAAAGGTGCGCTCTGTCACGTGACCTTGCTTGTCGACCCTTTGCGATTTGATACTCCAGCAGTCCCCGAGGGCAGCAGGGATAACAATGATGACTTTCACACAGATATAGAGAGATCTGTATTCATAGCAGGCGGTGTCATTCTTCCCGTGCTGTATTCCTGGACATGTGCGTACAGTACATCCCCTCTGGTGGTGGCAGAGATTGTCTGGCCGCTGCTGCTGCAGTGCATTAGGCTCAGGCCCTGACGGCTGTCTGGATGACGCGCTGCTAGTGTACGAGCTGCAGTAATGGGACAAGGACACCCACACACTGCAGAAACCACAGAGTCCAATGGCCTGTCAGAGACATAGTGGAACTGACTGCGTACCCTTCACCCATCCCTGCCACTTACAATATCAATGAGACTCTCCCAATGCCGAACCATTTTAACAAGCTCTAGCACTGCTTCCTCGCACACACAGTGCTGCCTGCTGTACTGTTACATCTGGAAAAAACAATATGTTATTTTCGAGGACAACTGCGAGACTTGCAGTCAGTGCTGATTTAGCAATAGCAAGAGTGTTCTGTTGGCTGCTAGTAGGGATGAACATTTTGCCAGATACTGATAACTAGGGATTTGGATTTTTGCTGATCAGATATGCTGATATTTTTGAACTCATTTTGGCAGATAGCTGATGCCGATACTAATATATTTAGATTTGTTTGGAAACAACGCTAAGTCTCTTCTGTGCAGAGATTATAAACAAATTATGGTAACACTTTGCAATAAGGTTTATTAGTTAACATTAGTTAGTTAGTTACATATAAATTAAGAATGAACAATACTTATACAGCTTTTATGAATCTTAGTTAAAGGTGCTCTATGCGATGTTGCAAAAACAAACTTCGGCCAACTAATCGGCACGATTTTTTTATTTATTTATTTTTATTTTTTGGTGAACATCCTGTGCCCAACTAGGCTAGCCTACATTTTACCGCAAACTTGCGACTAGTTAACTTTCTAAAGAAGGCGCAATCGCGGTTTCTAAGGGTCGGGACTTTAAAAGTGTTAACGAGATACCAACCTTTCGCCAGCCGTCTTCTCTACATAGATGATCCAGACAGATGTGCACGAAAGGGAGGGGCTGTGTGCGCGCGTGCGCGAGGGAGAGACGCGTGAGTGACAGATAGATGAAGAGAGAGCATGGAAAGCAAATGCAGTTGAACAAATTAGCTGCATGTTTTAAATAGCGTACAAAAGAATAACGAAATGCAATATGTGACGGTCGGTATTGAATTTTATTATTTTTTTTTTTTTTGGTCGCAGCGCCACAGATTGGTCTATGTGTGGGAAACACTGGACCTGTCGAAGTAATAAATATATCGACTTATCACACAATATATGTAAATGACCGCCTCAATTTTTGGAGATGGAATATATTGCCCATTATATTTACATAAAAAAACAATATAACATTTTTGGCATTCCACTTGTGCCGATGTCTTTTGCAGCTTTGCAGGTGTAGTCATGACGTGCTACAGTAGTTCACATTTTTAAAAATCCTTATCTGCAGATATGGTCTTGTTTGGGGACCTTTGCCTTTGCTCATGCATAGATCTGACTGCTAGGGATTGTGTTTTTCAGCAATAGTGTGCGCCCCTACTTTTTAGGGAAAAAAGGGGAAAATCTCCTTAATTTCTCCTATAATTTCTCCATCTAATATTTTGATACTTAATTTCCATGATCTTTAAATTAACAACAAACATTGAATTCTAAAAAATACTTAAAGTGTGTAGGTCTTCTTGCATTACTATGCTCTTATATTAGGTTATACATTCAGTGGCATAAAATGCACAACAAAAAGTAGTTATCGTGATAGGTCTATTCAGCATTTACTATTGCATTATTAAAATCACAGTTGTGTTTATGTAATGAGTGAGCTAACATGAATAATGAACACCAGTATTTTCATTAACAAACATTAATAAATAGTGTAATAAATGCATTGTTTGTTCATGTTAGTTAATACATTAACTAATGTTAACAAATGACACCTTGTTGTAAAGTTTTGCCCAAATTATTTATAATTTTGGTTAGTTTTTAACAAAGACTTTCTTGTTAGGATTAAATAAACAATAATGAAATTATTTTGTAATGAGAGCACACTGAAAGCTCAAAATTAATCAATTACTTTTTTCATATATAATATATATATTTTTAATATATAATTTTTAATCAGTTAGGGGAAAAACAACACATTACCCATTAATGAATACATTGGTCTAAATAAAATTAAGCATGTCGACATCATTTTTCCTATTGCTCCAAATGCTGATGTCAACATTTTAAACCATTATTGGGCGATTCTGATAATATTGTCTATCCAAACTGATAATAGATCATTCTTTATATTTGAAATCTGACAACTGATATGTTGGCCAATTACAGCTAAATCTACAGCCAAATCCAAATTTTGTATATAATATTCTTTTCATATTTAAAAAAATATTTCAAAATGTATCTGGTTTGATATATTGGCAATATATTGAAATATGTTCATATATTTATTAAATATATTTCCTTGTCATGCTGACAACAGTTACAGAATAACATAGGAAGAGTTTATTTGCTATTTATATCTCTTTAAGACGAGTCATGTCACTGCGGCCATCTTTGAAACACCTCTGGGGCATCCAAGGGCAGCTCCTATTTCTTTGAATGGGGCAACATCAGATTCTCCAAAACGGTTCACTATTTTTTAACATTTTCATTCACTAATGAAATCTGACAGCAACTGTGTAATAAATGTTTCTTTTGCTCAACTAGCGTTATAAAAAGCTTGTTTCTCAGGTGAGATCAGCGAGTCCACATGCGCAACCCTGTCTCAGAATTGTAAATGTTTCTATAGCAACCAGAACGTCTAATGACAGATGCATTGATGTGCTGACTTTACAAATCACTGATTGGCTAGTTTATTCAGAAGGTGGGGTTCCTGGGATTGATCAACCATGTTAAGCATTGCATTTTCTTCCATTCTATAGTCTTTCATAAAACTCAATAAAAACATGATAACATAATACACAAACCAAGATTTTTGAAAAAAAAAAAGGACTGATCTGCTGATTTTTGCAACTTCATATCCTGAATGGTTGCTATCGGGTGTTCTGGGTGGTTGCTAGGGTTTTCTGAGTAATTGCTAAGTGGTTGTTAGGGTGTTCTGTAAGTTTCCTGGGCTTCTGTGATTATGCGGTATCTAGAGAGTTGCAAATGGTTGCTTTGTGGTATTCTGAGTGCTTATTAGCTGGTTGCTGTAGTGTTTTGGGTGGTTGCTAGGTTGTTGTTCCAGTTATTAGGTGGTTTCTTAGTGGTTTTCATCAAAATAAGCCAAGTCTAAGTCTCTAGAAATTACACAGGTCTATCTCTTCTCATACGTCCAGACAAAATAAATGACAAAGTGAATCTCTGTTTAAGTATGAACAACAGCAGTAGTGAAGCTTCCCTTAGCGAACACCTCTCATTATTACATAGACTTGAGGCGGCCTCATGAAAACACAGTCTAATTATCATGAGGGCTTTTTATTTGATTGTTTCTGTAAATCCAGGCATCATGCAATTTTTCCGTTGTTTCTCTGAATAGAGTTGCTTATTACAGGATGACCAAAGCGCCGCAGAGCAGCAGAAAACAAACAATAGCGCAAACAATAAGCATCCCCAAGGAGAAACTCGCCTCTCTACACAGACTTTCAAAAGAAGATGCACTTGACCTACTTAAGAACACTCATAAATTCAACTTAGCCGAGACCGGCAGCAACAATGACCCGGCTCAGAGAGACAATAAACACCAGCGTGCAGCAGGTGCATGACTGCTTTCATTTGCTTTTCTTCAATTATGTCCTACACCTTATTCATACATTTGTATGTGGTTTGCAATTTTAAACCAATTACGCAAATGGCCTGGTGCTGCAGGATGAGGACTATTGAGCCATGGCCACACATTTAGCATGGATAATCCCTCTTCATTGTGCCGTTACTAACGAACCCTTGGGAGGTGAGTCTAAATAGGCAGCTAATGTCTGTAGGTGTGACGCCGGAGATGGGGACGTGTGGATCCAAATGCATAGCTTGCATGCATAGGCATGGACAAAACGGCGTCAAACAGGAATAGTGAAGGCAAAGAATGGTCCAGTATACAGCAGAGGTCGAGCCATCAGCAAACAGTATCTAAAAGGGTCAAGAAACCAGGCGGAGATCAAAACACACGGAAAGACAAGGCTAAATCGGGGAACAAGGAAAATGCTTCGTAGAGGAATTAACACTTACAATACTCAGCGATCAGACTGACAAACATGAGCACTTTTTACAAGGCGAGACAAGAGGGTAAACAAGGGGGGGCGGAGCTGGTCAATCACTATGGCAACTAACAAGGGGGCACAAATGCAAGGGAACATAGACGCAGTGAGGGACCGACATTCATAATAAAAGTCCACAGAACACTAGACAGGAAGCACAGGCAGAAATCATAACGGTAGGACACGCGTAGCCACGCGCTTGTGAACAGCGCATGCACCCATTGTAGTGATTTATTCTTCAGCACAGCTGGATCTATAAACAGCAGATGAGTATCTGGTAATTGGTTGTTAAATCAATAAGAAACCATGATGTCAGCGTCTTTACAGAGTAATAACCGGGGCGTGTTATCAGATTCGTCTGTGTGGTTGAGTTAAGGCTTCCCTCTTAATTGGTTTGCTTATTAGCCATCGCTTATGATGATTTATTGCGTAATAAGAACGCTGATACGTAATACAATGTTATCTCACCACCACACCGGTAGACGAGCATTAGCAGACGATTCGTTGATGAACTCGCATTGGGTCTCAAGTGAAGAATAGCAACAAAAAAATTGCCGCTTGACAAAAGTAATGCATTTTAGTTAGAAAATTTATCTGACTACGATCACATGTGCTATCAAAGTACAGCGAAAGTAAAAGGAAACCATCCGTCGAGGTCAGACAGCGCAGTTGCTGAAAATTGGCTGTGAAAGCCTTGATGACGACATGCTTTATCAGTGGTTAGATTCTGTGATGACAAGCTTGTTGCGTGTTTATTTTAACAATTCAATTGCAATAATGCTTACAAATCTCTTTCTAACTTTTGTGTAGTCGCATTGTTATATTGAGTCACGTTCATCCAAAAACACTGATAAAAGCATGTATACCCTAACCGTCTGCGTATTTCACGAGTTCACGCTTCCTCATTAATAGAATGGATAAAAGCAAATTTGGCATGCTGTCCGGGGAGCGAGCCGGGAGAATGGCAGACTCCGAACCCTAGGCGAGGGTTAGGGATCGGCATCCGGCTTGATCTCCGTCTGCCCCACCAGAGGAAGTCGTGGAGATGGAGGAGGAGATGGCGAGGAGGTGGGATGCACAAAAAGCGAGATGCAGATGTAGGGGAAACGGGGTTATTTATAGTGGGTAGGAAGGATTTGATTGGGTATTCGTAACGAGGAGATTGATTAGATGATGCGATGCCAGCCGCGATTAATTGGTCCAGCGTTCCTGCCGAAACTTTATTATCAAAACATGCACAAAACACACAAATATATAGTATACATATCACAGTTTAAAGGGTGATAGTGTCACTACAGAAGTGCTCATCTTTTAAATGGACACCAGTTCGTCACCCCACAGAAGAGAGGGGCGGGGTCATTTCACGGTTTCTGTTGAGAAAGAAACAATTTACTTGAAGACTTGCCATAATGGATATTTTTCATGATCTAATCAGTCACTGCTGGCCATAATCAAACTTCAGCCTACTTTTTTTTTTTTCCTCAATTGAAGATACTTATTAACTCAAATTGTGTCATATTACGAAAGTAAAATGGTTGAGATTTTATGTTGACTTGTGTGAAGCCATCCTGGGCTTTACAAAGCTTCTGAGAGTTTTCCAAACATCAGTTTCCTTTGGAATCAGGAAACCAAAGGCTATAAAACCCTTTTGGAAAGTAGATTTTTAAGACCGAGACCTAATGTGTCCGTCTTAGTCTATTGCAAAGGCTTGAATATGTACTTTGTCTTTTGCCATTTTCAGATCCACAGAGAGGTGGGTAAAACAAATGAGCATTGTCTTCCTACTAACAATTGTACGTGGTGTAACCTTCAGCGCAGACATAATAAATCCTAGATGCTGTAAAAAATAAACGTGACCCTTGCAAACACACATCCCTGCATTTCTCATCAGATTCGTACAGAATTAGTCTTGTACAATCTGACTTCATCTACATGCTGTTTATCTGTCACACTATCATCAGACAAATTATTCAAACGATTAAACGCTTCACGTTCAATTCACTGTTTCAGCCTCTAGGATCATGTACTATTTATGATCTCTCTGTTCCTATCCAACGAAGATCAAGGTGAAATCTGAATGACCAGCAGGGAAATACCTTCTGCTTTTAATAAAGGACACTGCATGTCATGTTGCTACTTAGAAATAAATTAGAAAATAATATGCATCTATGCTGCTTGATTTAATAAACCAATAAGCCTCCGCTTCACGTTATGCATAACAACACCTCTTAAGCATCCTCGAGTGCCTTATTGCTTCTATCAAATGACAACAGCAATGAGCTTCTTCTGGCATGTAATATAGTTTATTAACTTAACTGTAGATTTGTTGATCAGAACAGGTTTAGAGATATGTAGCATTACATCACTTGCTCTCCTGTGGATCCTCTTGCCATCAAGAAGTGAGTCCTAACAGCTGTTAAATACAGGGTTTGCTATCGTTAAGGTTCTTTGTGGTACCGGTGCCATATGGATACTTTTAAAACAGCAACCTTATAAAAATGTCAAAATAATCCATAGTCCATCAATTAACTTATGAGATGAAAGACTGCATGTTTGTAAAAAAAAAAAAAAAATCCATTATGCAGACGATTTTAACTTCTGGCTCCATTCACCGGAGAGGATCCAATGCTGAGCAAGTTATGTAATGTTAAATGTCTCCAGATCTATTCCTGTTAACAAAAAACTCATCTACATCATGCATGCAAAGTCAAAAAACACTTTTTTTTGTCTTATTATTAGGGAGGTAACGGTATCACAACTTCACAGTACAGTAATACCTCAGTATGAATGGCACGGTATGGTATTTATTGAATAATTTACATAAAAAACAAAACTAATTAAGTGCCAGAAGTGTTTATTAAACCGTTTACATAAACGCTGAACATATCAATGGCACACACATTACCCATCTATCTGTAAACTTTGAAACAGGAACTTCAATTTTAATAACAAAAAATTATTAAACCTTCCACACATCCGATTTAAAACCCGCTTTAGATCAATCAGTCATATTCATGCTGCTTTGTATACAGCGTTAATGGGAAAACGCTAAGTTTTCTTTCAGACCAATGTGTGGATTCGTTTTAAAAAATATTGTTTCTGAGTTGTCTTTTTTTCTTTTAAGAGACAATACGTTTATTTACGGTGTACTTTCTAAAAGTTTGCAGGATGTTTTCATTCACTGAGAGCTGTGTCACAACTGCCCGAATGGTATTTTTCAAAAATCCATAATTATAATTTTAATATAAAATATAGTATAAAATTAACGCAAGACTCTTATTGCGCGATAAAAAAAAATATCTGTTCACAAAGTTGGGTTGGAGTCTGGGTCTATACTACGCAAGCTATGGTGACTTTCACCTTGATAGTTTAGCATGGATGAATAGCCGAATTAAACTGTAGCCCTATTCAGACGGGACAAGTTTAATAAACTACTGTACGGGTGAGCTTCGATTAGACCTGTCGTCCGTGATCTTCATATACAGTTTGGAATGCATTGGTTTTAGATGCACGAAACCTGTGCCCTGACAGACTTGCGCGTCACGTGCGCGTTGTGTTTGTTTATTCTGAAGCGTCTGATCGCTGCTGCACTTGTATTTTCTAATGCTTTTATACAAAACTGATAAACACACCGTCATTTATGTTTTCAGAGCAGAGCAAAACATCTGATATATGGAAAGAGATCCGTGCATTAGTCTGAATGCAGCCTGTTAAAGCTGCCGCTGTCTATGATCTCATCAGTAATAATCGAGCGGCAATAATACAGAGGAAAAAGGAAAAATGCAACTTTTAAAAGTCAAGACTATTTCTGTAAACTTTCGTATACTCAAAGAGCACTTTTAAAAATAAGTAATAGTTTTAAAAGAGTAGCCTGTTTATATAATGATAAAAAAAAAATATTTTGCACGAAATAAATGTGATTTAAAATGTAGCCATGTGCAGTAATCCTGAATGGTAATGTGCTATTCTCCTGGTTTCACAGACAAGGCTCAAGCTAGTCCCAGACTAAAATTCATGTTTGAACTGCTTCTACTGAAAATATCTTGCTCTGACATACAGTATCTTAAAATTTTGTAAAAGATGCATAAATATCTTAATTTAACTAAGGCCTAGTCCTGGTTTAAGCTAAGCCATGTTTGTGAAACTGGGCCATTGTGTTCATAATAAATATCTTATTGCATTGAATTGTGAAACCAAGATTAACACCCTTTTAAGATGGCACTACTGACACACAGATAACTCAATTATAATAGGTAGCACACAAATTCTGAATGCGTTTGGCAGATTTCAAATGAGCCATTTTAATCTAGATTAATCTAGATTAAAATAATTAATCTATGCTCACCTCTAATAAAATAACAAATGCACATGAGAGTTTTGACTTGGGCTCATCCGGTCTGATTGAGGTTGATCTTTTATTTTTATTATCATAAATGAAATTTCTTGCACAAATCTGTTTTGGCTTTGTCCTTTTTGCTTGCTTCAGTCAGTCTAGAGCAAGTGTTTTTATAAATTCAGCAGCAGTGTGACCTGAAATGACATTTTCATCTCGCAAGTCATTCCTCACATTCAATTGTTGCTCTCGGTGACAAGCAAATCCTTAAATCTTTTGTACATCACGCTAGAACAGCTGAATTGAATAGACGCTACATTGATCCCACGTACAGCAGCCACACACACCTCATAAAGCCCTCAGCAGCACACACAAACACACACACACACAACCCCAGAACCTTCAGCCATACGCGTGTACATCGCTCTTCCTCCTCTCATTTCATCTTTCCGCCGCTCTCCTGTGCTCGTTCGCTGTAAGCAGGCTGTTTATCTGAAGTTCTCTTCTGAAACACTGCAGCAATTTTGCCCTGATTATTCAGCCTTGTTTGATTGCTTATTCTTTCAGAAAGCATTTTGCTCCTTAGCCCGAGGTGACCCTGAATTAATCATTTATGCAAGTACAGTGATTGTTGTTATCCCATACTTCTCATTGCCCTCAATGTTTGGAATAAATATTAATTTTCTAGCTGTATGCTCTAATATCATCATCTTTTGTGTCCCTGTTATTTTATTTGTTATGTAATACTTTTATGAGAAACATCTGTGACGTATAAGAAAATCTGATGGTGTTTGACCATGCAAAATTTGCCTCCATGCTTTGTATTCTGGATGGTTGTTAGGGAATTGTAGGGTTGCTAGGGTGCTCTGGATTAGCAAACAGTAGATATTTTTTTGCTAGCATCAGGTGACAATACAGAATACACTTGGATACTAATAGCACATCTCTCTGCTACACAGTCTGATGAATAAGGTTTGCAGCAGCAGTTTTATATTTATTTAGATTTTTGTTCTTTTTTTTATTATTTTAATTTTTACAAAAATTCATTTTGCTTTATTTTTTATTTTTACTGTTTTTTTTTAGATATTTATATTTAAAATTAATTATAGCTAAATAAAAAAAACAAGACAATATTTTACTTTAAGTACTAAAACCACTAAAACAAAAATAAAATAAATTATAGCTAAATAATAAATATTACAAAAATCAAAAAGATAGAAAATGTAACTAGAGTTCAAGTACTAAAATCACTAAAACTAAACTACAGTAGAATAAGTTGCAGCCCGATTACGTCATTTTAGTATTTCCATATTTTATTAGTAGTAATTTAATTTTTTATTTTAGTTTTAGTTATTTTAATATTCTAACTTGATGAATTTTGTTTTTAAGCTTTTTTGTTTTATTGATTTAACTTTAATTTTTAATTATTTTTTTGAGTACTTAGTTTTACACACACACCCACTATATATATATATATATGCTTTACAAACGTGTCAGCACTTTAAGAGCGCAGTCTGGAAAAGGTGTCCGTTCCTGATAAGAGCTAATATTTGCCATTTTAACGTAATTTTAGGTTTTCTGTCCTTAAGTTTTAAGTTATATTTAAGTCCCAACACTGGTTTGTAGTACGGATGTTGTAGACTTATTTCTAAAATCTTCTGTTAAAATGCATAAATGGAGATCACTAATACATGCATATATGAGCAACAGTAGCTTTCATTACCCAGCACCACTAACAAATCAGTGACAGCTGCGAAATCTCCTGAGCAACCTTTGAGCAATGTACTTTCACTGAGAATCATGAGTCACGACCTTAGAAGGGCAGCCGAGGTGACCATGCATTCTGCTGTTGTGGATTCACAGCGTCATGCTCTACTGAGACGTTTAAAAGACCCACTCAGGCCTGAGAGCTTCAGCTAATCTCCCTCATGGTTCACACACGTCCCATTGACCACTGCAACTTCAAATGGGCCATATTTTACACTTGCAGCATTTTCTTTTTCCTTTTTACCTTCAGAATTAAAGTTGCCTTGTTATATCTGTTTTGATTGGTTACCATCTGTATACTATACTGTCATTCCCCGTTCACCAAGATGGGCTGATATGCAAATGCAATAAATGCATTTCTAGCTTAGATTTTTTTGGGGTCTTTTTTTCCAGCCAAAGAAACTAGAAATTCCTAAATAAAAAAAGGTTTTTCTCGACAAGTAAAAGTGATTGTCGTTTATAAAAAAATAAAATAAAGTAAAGGTTAAAATTAAATGATTTTTTTGCTTAGGCCTTTTGCAGAATGTTTTTTGCTTGTTTTGATTAAGAATGAATTCGTTTTAACTTGTTTTTTCTGAAAAAAGACTGTAACTTTACTTGTATTGAAATATTCTTCAACATTTAAGAATTTGTAGATTTTGTTGGCTGAAAAGAAGTAAAAATCTAAGCTAGAAAAACATTTTGTTTATGACGTCAATGACCCATTTTGCTTGGTTTTTCATAAACAGTCTGAGATAAGTGTGCTGCGTTATAAATCTGAATAGGTCTACACCACATATTAAACTCTTTTATTTCAAAAGGGTGAAAAAAAAAGTTTTTTTCCAAGATGTGACCCTTTAAAACCTCTACTCTCAAGGGTTGGAGCAGATGCTGAGGTCAGTATGGAGTTGTATTCATTGCACTAGGCCCCAAAGAATCTTATTCTAGTATTACAGCATATTTAAACGATTGGTGATTGTTTAGCTTTCATTACAAGCATGGCACGGTTGCAGAGTGATATTGACAGGGTGAATGTTTGTTGCTTTATCAGAATAGCTTGCGATCGCTCAGCTCTGTTACTCCGGCTTATTTTATGCAATTAAAATGTTAATGTGAGCTTCGCAGAACCGCTGTAGGGTGAAGCGGTATCTCTTATTCCAGCTGACAGTTACTCTGAGGCTGTTGGGCTTCTTTAGTTTGTCGCCTTACATGTCTAAAAATATAACCCAACTGTGAGGGCTTAGACAAAGTTATTGCTTCCAACACCGAATCGACAACTGGCACTTGTTGTAGTCATCTCTCTGAGGGTTTGACTGGGATTACAGCTGTGCATTCTGGGACATACAGCGTTTTGTATCGAGAGCGACGCTTGTGGCTGTGAGGTTTGGGGCCAATCCTGAGCTAATGGGAAAAGAATCAAGTGTGCTTTCTGTCTGACATGGAGGTCTTCAGGTTGTTTGTTGGAAATGTGTAAGAAAAAGTATCGTGGGCTCATTTGGGAGAAGCAATTATAGCATTTTAGAAATGAGTGCTAGAGATTTAATGGCTCTTAAACGGCCGGAAAGAGCCATTAGAAGATATTTGTAGAGAATGATGGAGGAAATGGGTGTAGAACAAACCCGTGGCACTATTTAACTTTAGTGTGTAGCTCATCCTGCAGCGTTCGTGCTCTAGACATAAATGATTCCTAAGATCATTAGGGGTGTAAATCGGACGTTTCGGCACAATACGAGCTGACATTTATTCCTAGCTATACGACATTTGCACATACCTCAAAACATGCTGTGATGCTTTTGCAGTTTGAGTAGATTCAGGGGGTTGTGATCAATATATTGTGATGTTATGTGCCAATTTTATACAACCAGTCACTTTTTATTAACTCACAAATGCAACCAAAATATAACATGAACATTTAATTGAACTGAAAATTGCAAGTTGTATTTCTCTGTTGGGACGTCCACAACAAAAAGTACAGTTATATATTTAGAAATGAAATATGAAAATAAACCAAGTCACACTAGATAATCAGTCATGTGATGACAGCGCATTATTGGCTTGTGCAATGACAGTAATCCAAACATCTATAAAATGTGCAGATCTAGTATCCACATTAGGATGTACACAACAAAATTAGGTACTCCAGGGGCCTGCTTCATAAAACAAGTTTACCAAATAAGCCAGGCTTATGGCAGATAGTCTGACTTCTTTTAAACCAAATTAACTGGCAGGAAGTCAGACTAACTAAAATAAACCTGGCTTATTTAGTAAACTTGTTTCATGTATAGAGGGAAAAAAATACTTATTTAAGTTTTAAAACTTAAATAAGTATAAAAATAATAAGCTTGCATGCATGTATGTATGTATATATGTGTGTGCTTGTGTGTGTCAAGCAATAGTCTTCTATAGTGGTTTCATTTCATGACATGTTTTCCTTTAGGATATTGCGAAATAAAGGTGCATTAAAAACCAATAATAATTCATTTTTACAAACCATAAAACATCCGTTATTTAAGCAACAGGCAGAAAAATTTGGGGAGATGCGTCTAATTACAGTTTTTAAATAATAAATAATAATAACAAACAATTAATTTAATCTATTTATTTCATTTAATTATGTAATATTTTATTTATTATAAAACAAATATAATTAATGATTAAATGTTTAATCGTATAATAATAAAATACAATATTCATAATAACACTATTGCTAATATATTATTTGCTTTTAAACATTTAACCATAGAGCTTTTATTTTGGCGAAAAGCTGTAGGGAAACTTTTTTATTTTAATATGCACTCCTTTGTTGACAGCAGATTCATGAGCCTTTTTCATTACACACACACACACACACACACACACACACACACACACACACACACACACACACACACACACACACGTCTATGTGTGTATGCAAATGCACCTCATGAGAAACTTATCTTATCACACATATCAGATATAATGTGCAGAGGTTGAGTTCATGTGGAGTAGTATTTATTGTAAACCATGAATATAAAAGCCTATAAAAGATTTCCACTACCATTCAAAAGCTTTAGAACAGTAAGATATTTAATAGTTTTTAAATGTTTCTTCTGCTCATCAAGGCTGCATTTATTAGATTAAATTATTATTATTTCAATTTAAAATAAGTGTTTTCTGTGTAAATATATATTAAAATGTAATTTATTCCTGTAATACAAAGCATCAATACTCCAGTCTTCAGTGTCACATGATCCTTTCAGAAATCATTCTCATATGCTGATTTATTACTAGAATTATCAATGTTGGAAACAGTTGTGCAGACAAATATTTTTTTGGAACCTGTGATTTTCTTTTCTTTTCTTCTCACGATTCTTTGAATTACAAATAAAAAACAACATAACATTTTACCAAATATAAAACATTAAAATGAAAATCTATTCTGTGACTTTTTTGTTCATTTAATAGATTCTTGGTTAATACAAGTATTCATATACATAGAATAAAAATGTACCGATCCCAAACTTTTGAACAGTAGTGAAACAGTAAACTACTGTAACCGTAGTTCTGAACATTATTATCCATTTTAAATAAATGGTTCTCTTTTTAACATTTTAATGATCAAAGAATCCTAAAAAAAACATTACAAAAAAAAAATAATAAATTAAAATTACTTTTTAAAATATATTCACACAGAAAACAGTTATTTTAAATTGAAATAATATTTAATATTTAATCTAATAAATGCAGCCTTGATGAGCATAACCTCTTTAAAAACCATTACATATCTTACTGTTTTAAAACTTTTGAACGGTAGTGTAGATATAAAAAAGATGGAAGGATAGATAGCTATAGATAGATAGCATTGAGGCATATCATCTGTTGTATCAATCCATATCAATGTGAGATTAATCGTCATGTTTTATTAAACAATATAGCAACCACTCACAACACCCTATTTTTCCTTACTATGCAAATGTTCCCTGGCATAATTATATTAATATTTCTAATCTAAATCAATACAGACAAGCTGCTTTGTTATGACATTTCTTTCACCGAATCTCTCTTTTCTCCTCTTAAACTGCCTTTGATTATATAAGTGTGTGTATTAAGAAGGTCACATTTCCTTGCTAAAGAATCAAATCTCAGTATTTCACAGCGATCATCTCCACTCACGCAGACTCTAATTGCGAAGCCATCTTTTTTTCGTTTCACATTTCATGTTTAAACCTGTAGTGACAAATCCATTTATCATTTTCACTGCTTGGAGATAAAAAATGTTTTTGGGCCAGAAATTTTTAGTCTCTGTCAGGCAGATGGGCTGAATGATAAAATATCCTAATGGTCACACGGAAGCCGGCAGTGCAATGCATTTGCATAATTGAATTTCACGTTAACATCATAATGCACGCATTTCGAAGCATGAGTAAGCAATGTCAGAACACGATTATCAAACTCATCGCCATTAGCATTCTTTATCTGCGGCGAAGTTCATTCAGCATGCGATTCTGATTGATTCCAGATAAACTACACATACGACATCAGAGCTTCCTCCAAAAGAATGATGGGTCACATTGAATTGCGATTCAAGCGGGAATCCATAGGTCGCAGAAGCGGCATGGAGAGTGATCGCTGCAGCTGATGAGAGGGAGAACTCCGGGTCGTTTGTCTTTTGTCAGACGATGTTCTCCGGCTCAGCCTTTCATGTGGATATCGAACCGAGTCACACAGCTGCGGGTTCAAGTAGTTTTCCTCTATAGCTAAGGACCCTTGTGCCGCCCCTCGCAATTTTTAAGGCCTACATCATGGATGTGCGACCAAGAATGTGGTTCCCAAGGGAAAATAGAGACTTGGATCAATAACCTTGGAATAACACAGACCCAACATCAGTCAGACATAAATTGTATTAGCTGGGGAAGCAATTAAAGCCAACATGAGCTGCTGCTTTTTCAACACACATTCCTGCTTTCATAATGCACAATTTATGTTATGTTATTCCTATGGATATATTCGTACATTTTTGTAAAATATCTAACCAGTTTTTAATTGCTGCTTATATACTTTAAAAATACCTTTTTAGAAGTTGCAAATAAAACAAAGACTTTTTTTTTTTCAAGAAGTTCTACTTCAAAATTGCAGATTTATTTCATTGCTATTTTTTTTTTTCTTCCAGTGGATAAAATCATGCTTTTTTTTTTCTCCTCTGAATTTCCCGTTTTATTTGGATTTATGACATATTACAAAAGTAAAAGAGTTGCAAGCATTATTTCATGTTGACATGAAAAGTAATGATAATGCCTCTTTCAAGAAAATTAAGCAATTAGTCTCTACAGAGTCAATCAAGACATCTAAGAGAAGGTTAGACCTTAGAAAGAGCCACAAGATAACTCATGCTGTCTGTTCTACGAGATTAATCTTGTAAATGGTTTCTCTCATTTTTTAACGGGAACGGCCTTACAACGGTGAACAACGGTACTGTGCTGATCCGATCTCTCTTGCTGTACTGTAACTCCCGGGATACCTCGACTGACGGATGAGGGATGAAATGGCTGATTTATTCCCTGAACCCTGTAATACCTCACACTGGATGGATGTATCCTGATTTTTTTTTTTTTTACTTTCTGAAACACTGTCAGGCCATCCAGCAAGGGATAAAAAATATTGAGGGATAGGGCTGTGTTTGTGTGCTCTGTGAAGGGCGAGCAGGGTAATGGTGTAAATTGTGTACACACACACACACACACACACACACACACACACACACACACACACACAATTAGATGTATTATTTGCACAAAACGACATCTGCCTTACAGACCTATTGAGTGAGTCAAGGCCGTTTGGAAGAGAACAGTCTCAGTCTCTCTGAGTGACTTGACTGGCTCTTTTACTATACGGTCAAAGACTGTAAACGAAAGTAGCTACTGTGAAACGGCATGAATATTTTAGCTCATCCTTCAGTGACGGAGGTGGCCGTGTTCTCCCACTGCAGGCCAATTCAGGAGCCTTAACATTTGCAGAGAGCAACTGTACACCTACGATTAATTTACCATCTGGGCCAGTTTGGATTTGTATCATTTCATACAGGAAAAAGCATTTTGGTTGCATCCCATCCCTCCGGATATAGCGTGATATTTAGAACAACAATAATATTTTAGCCAGTGTGTTTGTTGTATATGTGTACAGTACGCTACTATTCAATAATACTATACTATATATATATATATATATATATACACACAGTATACAAATATATATGTGCACGTGTGTGTGTTATTAAATGTTAGTTATTTTATAAAACCAATTAAATTAAAATTTTTGTTCCACCTCGTAAACTAGTTCAATGGCTTGGTTTATAAAAATGTAGAATTAATATGTGCTGAACATGACCAGCTCTGTCAAATCTGTTGTTATAAACGTGTATCGATCAGTTCTGGCTGTTTTTAGGCCTTTCAGTCAATCTGGTTTTTCGTAGCTCTCAAGCATGAGTCATGCTCCATTGTCCAGAGCAAGATGTTCAAACCGTTCAAGCCCACGCCCAGCCGATAACCTCTGCCTGCTTTTTCTTCCCAGAATACATCTGGCAAATAGTTGAAATTAGCCTCACATTCCCCTTTCTCTGTTTTCTAGCCGAACAAAGTGCCGCATTCTACCATGAGCTGCAGGTGGAGGGTTCACTCCTTTTGTTCCGCTGCGCGCCGTGCCATTCAAACCATCGCTGTGATCTGCATCTCCACAGCCGCTTTGAAAGACTGTTTTAAACCCCCCGTCTCCCACCCGCCCCTCCAGACGTGACTCTGACTCTATAACAACGCTGTACATCTTATTGTGTTTCTGCAATTTTCATGATATTGTGCCGTCTGTCTCCCGACAGCCAATCAACCGCGCTTCTTTGGCTAATTCTGTCCCCTTGTTTAGTCACATGGATGCATTTTATGTGCCTTCGGTGTGAGATGTTGCTCAGACTATAAATGAAGCCCTTGATGCTTTGTGCTGGGGGCCGCGGCTTTCAACATGCCCACAGGCTTCAGTGGATGAGTCAAACTACTCATATATAATAATGAATTGTGCATTAGGGGCTTATTGCAAAAAGGGAAAATAGAGGTGAGCTTTAATTTGATAGCTGTTTTGATACTTTTGGTTTACGTGCAGTCATGATGAATGCATTAAGTTATTGGGCCAGTTAATAGAGAGAGCGAGTGCTTGAAGTGTGAAGTTATAGCAACACGTTTTTGTGGGCAAATGAAGCCATGCCAAATGCAAATTAACAACGTCGTCTCTCTTCCACGGAAACATCTCTCTTTATAAGTTTGTGTTTATACTTATGCTAAAAGTAGCAGCTTGGGAAATGCAAAACACAGGCTTCGTTACCTTTCCTCTGACAGGAAGCTTTCCATCTTGTTTGCGGCACAGTTCAGCAGTCCCTATGGGACATGCACCGTGAATGGATGCTGCACACATATCAGTTCCCTTCATTGGAAAAATCGCTAGTGTAATGTAAACACAGCCTATTAGGTGGTTCTCCAGAGCTGTTTGTGGGCGTCAGAGAGTGTACCGGGGGAATTAACTTGTGATTGTAAATATTGTTTGTGTGTGACTATTGTATTTTGCTTTTGTACTTTTCTCTTGTCAGTCACTGTCTTCTTGGCCACCTTTGTTAACAGATCGCTGCTAAAGAGAGCCCAATCTTTGATTTATTTGAGAGAATTTGTGTTGGTGAAATGTCCCATAAATAATGATGCATGACAGAACGTTTGACAGCTTAATAATTAATGACTGTAAGCCCAGAAAACACAAGCTTTTTGGGCAATTTTCTGCTTGCTTTGCTCGTTTTTGGACACCACAAGTCTGTTTAGAAAGCTAAACTAAGTGCCTCTCTTCAGGATATTATTAAATGTGACTTATTAATGAGGCAGTATAAAAATATGACAAGATATATAACTTTATAATTGTGTTTGTTGCACACTTTACTATGCTTTTTGACTAAGAAAACATATATTTTCCTATATTTTTCCAGAAAAAGTCTCTTTCTGCGCTGATTAAATTCGGACTGATTCATAGCCCTAGAGTCCCAAGAGGTTTGACATACTCTTTAAAGAAATTAATTTACTTAATTTGGGAATTCATCTCGGGGTCATGCCTCTATTATAACCACCAAATCATTTTCTGCAAATCTATTTATACTAGGATGACTCTCATGAAGCCTGTCTAGAACAAATCCAGGTCATATTTCAGCCCGAAATCAGGTTTTTGCTTGGTGAAAATTAAGCCTATTTTAAGACCATAATATTTATTATAATTAGTAAAGCATTTCAACACCGTTGTACTGATTTTTGTTTAGTCAAATAGTATGTTATATAGAAACTAGTACTATATTACGGTAGTGAGAATCACAGATAACATATTCAGATACTTTTAATTTGGGGGGGTAAATGTGCTTCTGGTCTTGTCGTCATGTTTTTTCCTTTTGATGTTGATTGCATAAAAGATATGCATGATATGTAGAGATTCGCTTAAAGCTTTCCTCAGAGCACATTTTGAGTGATATCCGTGTGTAGAAACTGAAATATCTCAGAGAACGACACATGACGCAAACCTATTGCATTGCATGTATCTTGCCTCATTTGATTTGGTACTCTTGACGACTGGCTGATCTAGGAAGTGTGTGTGTGTGTGTGTAGCTTTCTGCCCCTTCGCTTTTATGCGAATATAACTCAAACTATCATAAACCCAAGATGTTTCTGCAAGGCCATGTACTCTACACCGCCTGCCTAGTCTGTCCATTATCTATTCCACACAGCTCTGTGAAAGGCAGAGCGCTAGTAAACGGTAAGTTTGTGTTTGTGTTGTGCCAGGTGTGCGATGGGTCCCCGGAGTACCCAGAAGCGGAGGCAGAGGAAGGAGCCGCTCCAGGCATGGAGCTCTTCCAAGTACGCAGACGTTCCAGTCGCAACCTGCAGCTGCCCCCACTGGTCTTCCGGCAAGCTGAGCAACATGACTGGAACAGCAGAGAGACTGAGACAATCGCCCGTCCAACCACTCTGGCGCTGCGCACCCCCCCGCTCATCGCCATCACATCTGCTGATGCCGGCAGGTGAGCAAAACAGCCTTTTGTGTGGATGCATAAAATATGGACATTATCAGTGCTCGCATCGGTCATTGTGCTGTTTTCAAGATGTCAGGTGGATGATGCAATTACTTCTCGATGTGCGTTTAAATATATTTTAATATTTTCTTTCTTTGTCACTTACTGGCAAAGATGAGAAGTTTTAAGAAAAAAGGAAGTAGATGCTACCATTGAGGATGATGCAAAATAGTTTTGTTGCACGTTTGTTGCCTGATAAATAAATATGGAAAATAAAGCATTACCTATTAACTTTCTTCAACAGCGCACAAAACACAAAATTAACTTGTTACAAAATTCTAATGAATTTTAATTTGCTTTCTTATAATTCTTTGATTGACTTCCCTAAAGCAAAACATTACAGCATTATTGTGGCTTTTTAGGTTGTAAATATGATCATTTGCAAAAACGGATAACTCTGTTTTTAATAATTTTCAAAAAACATGTTTTTCATAATGCATTCCAATTAATTTCAACTAAACAGCTGTTGTTGTTTTTTTTTATTAGGTTAAAAAATAACTAAAAATGAAAGCTAATACAATAAAACACATGATTTTTGAAAAAAAAAAAAACCCCAAAAAACAAGCAAAACGGAGATATATATTTTTTGCAATTAAACTCTTCAAATGTTAATAATTTAAGGGCTTTTCCACTACAATTTTTCTGTGCCAGGTTAAAAGAACTGTCATAACATAAAAATAATTGGTTGTAAATTGCGTCATGTATAATGCACCATGTTTATTTTCCAACCCACAAGGTCATTTGTGGAGAAAACACTGTGGGAGTCTTTGTACAAATATTTCTCAGCAGTGGCGTTTCATCATCGCCAGTGATAGAAATGTAAGAATGGAGTGGGCATGGTGATAACATTGACTGCTTTGGCTTTGGCATAGATTGGCTTCACTACTAGCTCCTCAAATCCTGTTTAGAGTGAGAAGTGGGAGGGCTAGATTAGAACACACTTTGACATTTTGTCCAGTGTCACCCTGTCGCTGTTTTTCTGTCACTTATCATCCATGCAGCCTGTTCCTTCTTTGATTGAATCTTTAAAGAGGCACAGCTGAAGGGTGTATCTCCAGGGCCGCAAGCAGATGGATGAAAGAGAATTTGTGGCTTAAGATCAGTTTCTTATAAGGTGTCCACAGCAATATACAATGGCGTTTATCTGTGGATTTTCTTGCGTCTAAAATGTTGTAGTCCTCACTTTTAGGCGATACTATTTCACACTTGATTTTCACATTTACTGAAGACAACGTGAGTGCTGCTTGCCTGTGCAGAACTTTGTGGGTGTTGTGGGTGGTTGCTTACAGGCAAAAAAAAAGCCCACTCCTAATATTCAGGGTGAAGTTGCATTGGCGTTTTTATAGTCTTACTTAAGCTGGGATGTAAAGTCTACACTATGGTCTTGGTATATAAAAGCCATGCATTTCAGTTTTGTTTATTTTTGAAATGTGACATAATATGCGACATTAAACATATCATTTAGGAACTGTATTTTTGTTGACCCAATTGGCTTTATTTCAACCATTATTCCTGAAAATATTCAGCTGATATGTAGGGTTCCTTTACCTGGCAAGGTTGTTTAGGGTTTAGATGTTGATAAGACTCCAGTACTACTGTACAGGATTTTATCAGGCCATCATGAATATTTCATCAGCTGTGGTGACTTCATGCAAGTTCTTGCATTTTAAAGATTTTGCATGTTTTTGAGTAGGTTTAACAAACAGCTGACGTTCTACGTATAAATACATGTATGTGACAAATCCGGCCTTATTCTATAACACAGAGAAATCAGTGGCACCCCGCCATTCACAATCAATTTCCTCCTGCAGCTATTCATTGAAAATATGCGTCATCTTGGAGCTGCATTTTATTTTTAGGGCCAAACTAGTCATGCACTGATGTTTTAGTGAGGCAGTATTCAATCAAACCTTATTGACTGGGTACAATCTCCTTCCATTAACATCTAATAGTTTACAAGGTTAGATGAAAAGATGGAAGTACTGCTTAGAACCAAGGACTTTTTTTTTTTTTTTTTTTTTTTAAAAAGGTGTTATTACATTTCCCCACAGAGAAAACACTGTTCACGTTGTTGGGAATGAGAAAGCAATTTCCTGTCAGGTTCTGAATCACAGACATCCAGTTTAAATGTCACAATGATCGCAAGTCATATAAGTCATTTTCCCTGTAAAGGGAAATTAATAGAATACCTGACGCACTTTCCTGTGATTGCATTACAGAGTTTCTGACCTATACAAAGTCCAGAGGAGATCTGTGCTGCTTTCTAGAGAAGTTTCCTGCATGTATTGTCCGGTTCTGCCCCAAGCATGGTTCATTTATAAGTCATTCAGTTTGTGCTACAAACTGTCACTGAATTTCTTTAACATGCCAGCGCGTTTTGCAGGCTCTGCTGCTGATTGGGTCGATTTGTCAGGCTCGTTGGCCTCCCTGTTAGTGACACCATGACTGTTTAAATCAGCTTCAGCACTGATACCGCTGAACTGTGCACTTTTATGTCTAAAATCCATTACATTAACTGCCATTATAGCTGACCTCATATACATATGCATATACATACAGCCTGGCATATCCAAAGTCAGAAGAGGTTCATAGTTCCACAGGCATATGAAAATAGGAATTTGTCTCTTTCTGAAGCCATGCTGTGCTGGAGTGGCAATATCAGCAGCCTGAATCAGCCGTGGACCGGAATACAATTTTTATGTGTCTGGTGAGTCATTTTCTGCCCCTTGATTATGTGAATACATCTGGGATTCGTTTAGAAGTTTGTGCATGCTGGCATGTAATAAATAGATCATGCGTCAGGCTCCATGTAAAGCATGAAAAAACAAACAGATTTTCTCGGTTTTATTCTTTGCATCATGTGACGTGAGCCCAAGCTCTGCGTTTGCACGTTCTTCAATTACACAGATTATTCACATGGTTCTGTTCAGTGTTAGGGATGTGCAACAATTGAATGAACAAGCCATCGGTCTTATGGGCAGCCATGAACAGTTGTTTAGCTGCAACCCAACCTCACTAACTCACTAGTTGGTGGTTAGATGACTAGTCATTTACCTTGACACATTTGGTCTTAAATGCGACATCCAGAGACAGGTCTTTGATAATTTTAAAGAAGAAGGTCAGTTTACGAATCTTTGATTTGATGCATAACATGTACAAACCGCAAAACATTTGTTTGGATTATCACTATCACTGACAACCATTCTCATACCCAGTGGCATCAAATTTAATGTAGCATGTTTTATTCCCTCGAATGGTTTACTTGTCTGACTCACATATGCAAATTCATTCATACCTGCAAAAAATGATTTCCATTTTCTGTCTTCCCAAGTTCACAGAGCACAAACCGCAAGCAAACGTTAAACCAATTGCTGCTTTGATTTGCTCTACCAGACCTATATCCATTATTCAGTTCAATCATAGAGCTTATCAACTCAGTCAGCCTACAGTAAACTTTAATTTGCATAGGAAAATTTGGGTTGAAGCACCCACCCACTAAGTTGTTGAAAAATGTTAGTTAATAGCAGCATGAAATAGGTTTCTTTCCTGTTTTGATAAATTTTCTGTAAAAATAGTAGGTTTGGGATGGGGCACACAGATTATATTTGTTTAGTCTAAAAACCATGAGTAAACAGGCATTGATTTGTTTTGTTCGTGCTATCAGTCACAGGTGATATTCATGGACCTCAAGTTGCTAAGCCCCTTTTCAAGCACTCGTTGTCTTCTGTCTTCATTTGTATTTCCTCACAAGGTGAGGTAGTTTCTGAACCAATTAATTTAAAATCTTTATGACATCCTCTTTAAACATTGCAATGCACATGCTAACTTTGTAGCAATAGCAACACATTTTTTTAATGCCAAAAATCATTATGATCCGTGGATATCCTAACGTAAATATATCGAAACTTAATTTTGATTAGTAATTGGAAAGGACTTAATTTTTCACAATATTTAGCTTTATTATTATTATTATTATTATTTATTTATTTTTTTACTTGGATACAATATTTTCAAATAGTTCTCAATAATTCAAATCTCGCCATTCATATTTTTGTTCAGGTTTCACATGTACAGTATAAATCTCAATTACAAGAAATTGTCCTTTATAACTGGTTTTGTGGTCCAAGGTCACATATTTTTGTCAACCTTTAGGCATACAGGGTTTAGTTGACTTTAAATACACTGTAAAAAATGGTTGTGATTTTAACAGTAAAAAACTATGAAAATGCTATGGGAAAAAAACTGTTAATTGGTTAAATGTAAACCGTCATTCCCAGAATTCCCTGCTTTGCATTTAAAATTTGTTTAAATTTGCCGGTTTGCCTGCTGCCAGTTTAAATTTTACGGATATCATTTTACAGTGTAAGCTAAAATATGTTGATTAAAGAGTGTTCCCTGCACTTGTATACCTAAAATGTTTGTTAAAATTAACTTACAAATTGCATCGTAATTGTAGTTGTTGCCTTACATTGACATACTCCTGTATATAAGACGTTTTCTGGCTGCCTGTTTTTATACTTTTATTCAGTTTTAATGTGAGTAGCACGAGTTTATTTTAATTTATATATCTATATTTAATAATTTATTGTGGTTCTTCATCGTCTATGATGAAATGGTGACGTGCTGAATATGATTGGCGTCTCGTGCCGAGTCATTTTGACAGTTTAAAATAACGGTCGCTGCTGCTGAGCGGGAAAGTGACCGGCAGCTTCAGTGTGGAGATGATGCGCGCGCTCCTCCTGATCGCTTGCGGAGGCAGCAGCCGCCAGCCTCACCGTCTCTAGCGCAGAAACTCTCAGAGAGAGAGAGACAGAGCGCGAGCGAGAGGGGGAGACAGCGGGATATTCTCACACACACCGACAGATAGCTTACCTGAAAACACCGGGGAAAATGGACCGAACCTACGCGGTGGATACGGGTCACCGACCGGGTTTGAAGAAATCACGGATGTCGTGGCCGTCGTCTTTTCAGGGATTTAGACGGTAAGATATATCCTCTTCATCACTGAGGGGTAGATGGGTGTGTAAAGAGGCTTTTGCGAAGTGCACTTTCTTTGTGTAGATCAGTTCATCCCCGGAAGATATGTCTCTGTTTTGGCTTAGACTGAACTGAATGAACTTTAAAGTCAATGGACTTCGTTGAAAGTAATAGTGTCTTAAAGCGCGTGGAGTTTCTTTGTTACGCACGAGACTCCTCGCGCCTGTGATTGTTTTATATGATTGTTTCATTATTGGTAACGTTGTATAATTAGAGTGCAAATTTAATCTATAATAAAAAACGACAGCCATATAGTATTTTTTTTTTTTTATTCAATCGTCTTTAAAGTTATTGTCTTTAAGGGATTCTGGCGACGATTTTTTTCTAGTGCGCAAATATTTGCAAACGTATTTTGTTTTTATTTATCACTGTTTACACCTGGTCTATTTTTATTTTATCAGATGGATAATGCTCTATAAAAGTGGATTGCAGTGAAGTGTGAGTGGCTAATAGTGGTTATATGGTGTTTATTTAAATGTAGTCCGGTTTTTTATGGATTATCTGGGTAATTGCTTGGGCGGAACCAGCGCAAATTCACATGTGCTTTCAGGTTGAATTAACTAACGCTGATGGCAAGTGTGTTGCAACCGTTTTATTAAGCTTATGGATGTTTATTTATTAATCAACTCATATGTGGTTGCTTGACTGATATTGGTTTTCTATTTTGCAGATTTTAATCTTTGAGTGTTGATATAACCATATTAATGTTTTTGTTTTCTGTTATATTAGTTGTATTATAGTTTCATTTCTGTTTTTTTGGTCACAATAACAGCTTAAAAGACCATTGGACTACAAAAATGAAGAACATAATATGCATTGTGAAAATGCACTGAATATTCGTATTCATTATCATAATTTTGTCATTATATTTAAAGTTTTTCCACGGTTCTAAATGGTGTCTATGTTGACCAAATAATAGGCAATTTTAGATTACACTGATGCCAATCGTCATGGACAGTCTCAGAGTTGCCTTTTGAGGCACTATTCTGTTTTGCTGATCATAAATCATAGTTGTTGTTCCACCTTGAGTTGTCCTCAAGAGGACAAACCTCTCCACTTACAGACATAATTAATGTGCCAAAGTGTCTTTCTCTCGTAAACCTCAAACCATGTCCTCTCATTCTCATGCGTAGATAAAGAAAACTAGCAAGGCAAATGTTAATTGCCTACTCAGCTGATGTTGGTACAATTTTCACTGATTACATGGTATTGCCAACTCAAGAAGGATTTTTAATTAAATAATTGATTTTTTTTTTTTTTACCTCTCTGAAGTTCGTTTCAACATATCTTGATGAGCGCAGTACGGGGCCATGCAGAGGTCAATGTTTACTCTTATACACACAGAACGCTTATAATGTCCTATGTTATTTCTTGGCGGGCTGCCTTCATCTCCCAGTATATTGCTTGTAAGGAGTAATGGCAGCATTGGGTTAATTCATTGAGTGCAATCCAGAGAGCTCATTGTTTGGCTAATCCAGGGATAGATGGATGGATGGATTCTTCAGACAGTAGAACAAGACACAACTCCCAAGTATGACAGCTGACACGGTCTGTCACTCATTGGTATATATTTTGTACTATTTGGTCAAGTTTGTGACATGTTAAACCACCAGTGAAGTGCCCTTCCTGTCTAAGAGTTATGGGCATAAGTTAGGGTTATGCTCAGGACCAACATGGTGCTCGCTTTTCATTGACCTGTGCTGTGCTGGGTTGATTGTTGTATTTAGGGGGCTTGTCAGATTCATAAGCTTGAGTTGTCATCCTCATTAGGGTGTATGTCCCTGTGACCAGTATACCCGGCCACTTACATTACCTTATAGCTGTAAAATGAAACCTTGTTAGATTTATGAGCATTGTGTCATATCACCAGAATCATGAGGGTCAAGGGCATGTTCAATTACACAGTTGTCCCTGTGAATGCTCGTCTCATTTGCAGCAAAGATATTGCTGTGTTTTCTACCAGAACTCTTGATAATTCTCTGCTGTTTGTCTACTTGTAGAAATCCCATCAAGAAGTCTTTGAGGTTGTTGACATTTTGTAAGAAGCTGGAATCGTGTATCACTGTAATTTTATATTCGGTTGGTCCCAAAAGTCATATTTGAAAGTTTAGTTTTCATTATTTTAACTGAACGGTTTTTATCTTCAGCAATGCTTATTTATATATGATAGTAACATTATGTACATTTTGTATATTATGTAGTTTATATTAAACATTTTCTTTAACTTTTTGTTCACTAAAATGTAAATATTTTGTGCTATTCATATTAGTATTGTTGATAATGCTTTTGAGGACTCACAACTTGCAAATTCAACAAAGCCATTTATTGTAAGGCAACAAGAAGACATGTTGTTAGTGACTAATCAGCATTTTTTGCAAGAACAACATGCAATTCAAAACACTCTTACACTGGCCTCAAGCTACCATCTTTATTAAGTTCTGGCTGAAGTTCTCATTTTTGCAGTATTTAATTGCTCTACACTTCTCACTTTACTTGAGCAAATTTTAAATGCATGACCCTCGCAATGGAAGGTGGCACATTAGCTATTAAGCCCGTAGGCCTGTCTGTCAGCTTATTGACCAGAGCACAGGGTGATTCTCAAGGGAAATTTGTGCGCTGCAACTAGCTTCACATCCCTACACGGTTTTAACCGAGCTTCTCTTTGGATTGTATGAAGGAGAAGTGAATACTTACAAGCCTTGAGCCAAACTGGGTCAGATTCTGAAGGTGCCGTACAGTTAGTTCTCCGTAGGGGAGGAAACTGATGTGCACAAAGCAGTAAACAGGGAAAATGCAAGGGTTGCATCTTGACATGACGGGTGACGATGGCTTTGCTGTCAATAACACTGTCCCTGTACTAGGAAAACAACCCATTTTACCACCTGAGCATCATCTGTACGACTGCGCCTCTGTAATTTTGCAGTAAGATGTTGGCTCACACCACAGCAGAATAATATCCTCCTGAGTTTCATAATATGTGGAGCTGGAGACAACTGATGGGTTTTGACAGCATAATAAATCATTTGAAGACCTACATCACAACTTATAATTTGAGAGCAGGCTCGAAGCGCATGATGGGAAGGACCAGATATTATTGTTATTATATAGGCGTCATCATTTTAGGCTAATCATCTCTTGAATGGTGCTCCTTCACAGAGATCCTTCAAGTCATGTGAAGTTGCTTTAGGGAGAGCTGTCCTCTTGACTCTCTTCACAGACGGCTAATTAGAAACAACAACTGAAAAACATACAGGCCGACTCTGTAGCTTTGTCCTCAGTTGTCACGACCGGTGCCGCTTTGTAGTGAAGAGTCTAGCTGGAGCTGAGAGAAAGAATAATCCGTCCTTTCCATTTTTTATGTTTGTCATCCTACTGTAGAGTCAAGATGCTTTTGTAAAAGTGGGAGTTTCTAGACTCTTCACGCTGCTTGAGTAGTGCTACTACTTTCTGAAGTGCTAATTGAAAGCACCACTGACTGTAGCAACAGCAGCGTGCTTGAATAAAACTTGTTTGAGGTGTGTGCGGTTGGGAAGGGTGGTAGACTTAAGCAAGCGAATGTGCTTCCGAACCGTCCTCGGAGACCTGTTTTGTATTCGTCTCAATGTATCCATACTTACAGACCTTTTGGGAAATCAATACACCGCTGAATGCTTGTCTCAAACCACAAAAAGAAGATGGATGCTGGAAGTATTTTAAATAATTGAGCGATCTTGTTTTGGCACGCAGCGTATGGTTTTTGCAGGATTCCTGGGTTACTTTTGTTTGGCGTGATGTTACTGTCGTAGTCGTGTGGGTTATTATTTTGTCACGTTATTGTCTGTTGTCACCTTTTGCACAAAGAAGTCATGGCTGAAGGTGGTGCTCATAAGATGAATGACTTTGGGTAACACCATCTGTGTGTCTAGTGTACAGGAGCTGGATGGCAGCTAATGCATGCTACACTTCCTAATGCACAGAAAACACATTGTGTGATGTCTGTAATTTGCAGCGACGGAGCATGAGAAGTGGTGACGGAGGTGTATCTGCTGCTTTCCATCAGGGAGTCAAACATACCTCCCCTCAGTTCAATCATGATTAAATCATAGATTCTTTATTAATGACAAGGAGCATATGAGTGTTCAGAATTAACTTGTCTCACCTGCCAATGGTGAATTGAAAAAAATATAAGGTACTGGTTTGGGGTCAGTAAGATTTTATACTACTTATGACACATTAAAGTCAGGAACATTCACAGTAGAGACAGGGCATTTGTAATGTTGCAAAATAATCAAATCAATTTCAAATAAATGCTGTTCTTTTTAAATTTCTCTTCATCACAGATCCCTGAAAAAAATGCACAGTAGATTTAATTAAAATATGAAGCAGTTTCCTGCCCTTATAGCAATAAGAAATGATCTTGAGCACTAAATCAGCGTTTTAGAATGATTTCTCAAGGGTCATGTGACACTGAAGACTGGAGTGACGATGTTAAAAATTTCCGCATTTTATATTATATATTAAAATTGTAAACAGATCTTTATAGTTGTAATATCATCTGAACAACATTATTGTTTTTACTGTATTTTTGATATAATAATTCAGCGTTGAACCATAAATAATTGCATGCTGTTATAGTTCCGTTAAAGTAAATAATTTAAATCAAAACAGTTTGACAAGAGTCATGATTGTTATTTGCCTTGATTTTGTGGTTGCTATTAACAATATGTTACATAATACTACCGGTCCATTGAATGCTTGAATCTGATTGGCTGACGAACGTTCTATAGTGTGCAATTATTTTCAAGGAACCCCACAAAGAACGTAATTCCAGGCAGCTCTTTGACCACATCACAGTTCCATATCACTACGCCTAATGGTTTCTATTATTTCAAAGGTCTTACAGCCAAAGATATATACAGTATAAGATATATACAGTATAAGTGCATGCAAAATAACTCGCAACAGCACTGGCCAAACAAATAAATAATAGTTATCAATATGATAAAAACGACAGCTCATTTCCATGTATTGCCACAAAAATGTTTTATTATGAACCCGCTCTCACTCCCTCAGAGACGCGCACACACTAACATACGGGCTAATGTTGTTAGTTCTGATAACTTCATCCTTAACATTGACTTAAAAACAACTTGACTTCTGACAAGCGAGGTAACAGCGTTCAGTGAAGAAAATGAACTTAAAGTTTCACTGATTTGGCTGAACACTTTTTTTAAAGATGCACAGACTCACTTTCTCTCTCTCTCACACACACTCACACACACACACACACACACACACTCATAACGTAGCTATTAAATGCATTACTGCTATCAACAGCTCAAGCCTCCTACTCACAATAGAGTTTTAAGTACAAAAACCCGACCAATACCTTAAAATCTATCATCTGATCCATTTCTTGAAGTGTGGCAACCATAGTATAAGTAGAATAATTGACTCTGGGCCGTTGAATTATTAAAAAAACAATGCACACCTGCATCGTGACCACATCACCACCTCGGGTGTGCATTATTTTTCTAAAAATTAAATGGCCCGTCGTCAATTAATCATTATGTATTTATTTTGTGTAAGGCAGCTGCATTATTACAGGCAAGATATTAAAAACAATCTTATGTTTTTGAATGTCATCATACATACAGTTTTGCTTGTGTTGTGATGTAACAAAGAAAGTCAAACGTGCATTTGTGATTGAAAAAACTGTTAGACTCATTTAATTGTATAGGACTGCCCTTTGCATTTATGTGTTTGGACATGTCAGGTATTGCATTCTGGAAAAATGAAGTGTCCTTCTATTAAACGTGAACTAAAAACATGTCTTTTTTTCAGAACTTTCAAACACGCCTTTGTTGAGCCAACATCAAATTTAAAACTCTATATTTCTTAGTTAAGTTGCAGTTCTTAAAAGAATTACTTCATAATGCACATTATTTTAATTTATTTCTTTTTTTTAGCTGTATACCAGAGCATTTTTTTGTCTTATTTGATGCTTGGCTGTGTTAATTTCTTACCCTCTTGTTCAGCTACGTCAGGTCATCTTGATTTCTCAAATGGTGTCTTTCATTAGTTCCATCTCCCTTTTCTCATTAACACTGATTGCTACATGGCCTGAGGAAGAATAGTTTGGTAAATGTGGAGTGAATGAGCGTGTTCATGTGTCTTTGGTGTATTTTTGAGGTGGGTCAGTACAGAGATAATGGGTGCTGAGAGCAGACCTAGAAGAGAGTGAGAATGAGTGCTCGCTCATGTCACATGGCTGAAACAGCCCTCACCGCTGTAATGGATTTCACGACATTAGGTGTCTGCTGTCCATCACTGCATGTTTAAAGACCTGCGCTTCAATGTCAGTCAAACAGAAATCATATTTCTGCATGCAGGGCTGCTAAACAGGAGACTTTACCTTTGTACGCTACTCGAGAAAAAAAAAACCTCTCCAAAATAAAAAAAAAATATGCGTTTTTGATGTTTATGGCATTTTCTTTAAAACAAGTGATACATCTGCAAGTGGAAAAACACAACATACCCTAGATATTGTTTATTAACATTTGTGCCACCTCAGATGGGTATGTTTCAGAAGTATAAAAAGCTAATTTTTTTTTAATTTAAAATATAAAACTTTTGGTGTAGTTTATTTCTCTTAAACCTGTTTAAGATATCTGAAATGTTGTCATGTTTAATTTCCATATATATAATTTCAAATTCATTTATTTTTAACTTAACTCTCAAAGTTTATCATAGAACTCTTATTTGTATGCATTTTTGTAACATTTTTGCACAAATTTCATATTCTTCAGCAATAAAGATAACAGGAACATTTGTAATCACACCCTTGTGTGTCTGATTAATAACAATTTTAAGAAAAATTACACTTGTCTATTATCTGTAACACCAGATTGCAGAGGTTTCCAGAAAAAAAGCCTCATGGAGTGCCATTATTATGCTAACAAACTGTGCTGTCATTCTCTGTGTAGAAATGCCCCCAAGTCACTGCATTCACAACATATCAGGGCTCATTTATTAAATAAACAAGGCGGCAATTACCACACTTTATTTTAATGACTACTTGTACCCTCTGATCCTCACCACTGAATGTTTTTGTCGTATAAATGATGGTACACAAACCTAAATGTCTATTTTTGTCTGGGACCATTAGATAAAGCTTTCTTTAGCACTAGTCTAAGGGGATTCATTTTATAAATGATGTTTAAGTTGCAATTATCAACAAATGATGTCTGGATGTGCTCATTATAGAAGGGCTGTGGATGCATGGTGAAATAAACAACACTCATATATATCTGGGAACATAATTGTACAATTTTTACTTTAAGTGTATAATTAAGGGAAGGAATTACCAATTACCACCACCAGTAATTTTACTCACCTTTATAATGAAGCTGCACCAGGCACTGCAATGAGAAATTAAGCTTTAGTTACGGTATTCAGTGAAGGTCAGAAGAAATGAGGAGAAGTCTAGAAAAAAATATAGACATTTCAATTCGTATGGGATTCGATTTCTTTGCGGACACCGGTGGTACATCGCTCCATCATTTTTTGGGTGGGAAAAAAACACTGGATTTCAGTACATCAGTGAAAGATGAATTTATCAGCCTCCTCAGGTCCCTCTCCAGCTTTTAAGTAAATTCACGTCCCTAAATGTGCCTCATCACTGTCTTTCACCAAACTTCTAACAAAGAGCCTGAAACCTGACGGCAGAACTCGACTTGACATTTGCTCAACATTTACATTTTCCCCCCAAAAGAAATGACTCCTGTTCCTCCTAGATAGTCACTCGTACGCTAACCGGGTTTGTTCAGTTTCACATTAACGGGATTAATTAGAGAGTTGCAGATGTTTAGGAACGTCCCATTGAGCCCTACCTCTGTCTAATTAGTGACTAATATGTGTGCTCTTTAGTGAGGAGCTGTTTGCATTCCAATTAGAAACCCCAGGACGTTCTTCCATAGGTGACCGTGACCAGTGTTATTTTAGTAACACTGAGATTATGCTATAGTTTTTATTAATTTATTTCTTAAAAATAAATCACTCAATCGTTTTTCACAGTTATTGTCCTAATTGCTGTACCAAGTACTACCTCTACTTTTGTCAGTTTGGAATTGCAAAATGCCCCATTTAGTTAATAAATTAAAGACAACAGCAAAGTTCTTGTTTAGCAAATAGCCTTATGGTAATACTTGTATTTGTTGCTTTTATAGCCAGGTATGTATGTATAAGCCCCTATGAAATCGGTTTTATTTTTTTTCAAAATTGTTGAGTTACATGTTTAGGGCCCTATGAAATGTTTTATTTATTTCACACCTTATGTTTGTTACCAAATTCTGTTTTAGAATGTATATTTTGAAAACAAAAAAACAAAAAAATTTGTTGCATATATTCTGGTTATCAAATGAAGGCATAAAATCTGAAAATGAACAAATGGAATTTTCTTGTCAAATAACAACATGGAAGAAATGTTGTGTGATTATTCCTTATAAAATATTTTTTTTATTAGTAGTAATTTTACTGCTAATACAACAACAGTAGTATTAGTAGTTTATGCCATTCATTCACATTAAATATTCACATTTAAAATGCTTTTTTACAGCTTAATATTTACAGAGACTAGTCCATATTGCATTTTGATTTTGAAGTGTAATGATGATCTTTCGATTGATTTATCCAAAATGTTTGACAAATTCCAAGATATTCCTTGTTAAATTGTAAACTGTGTGCGGACAGTGCGAGCTCAGTGCAGCTTCTCCATTAAACTGATTATTAACGTTATATTGTTTAAATATTATAATTGCTAAACTACCGTTTAACAAATCACATAATAATCATTAAATCTTAAAATGATAAAATTAATATTATATTATAGGTAAACTAATCATTAAACATTTTTTATCATTAAATAATATTGGTCATTTGTAGGGGTGGCACGGTTCATGAAAAAAACCCGAACCGTTCGGTACGCTTGTCTCGGTTCGGTACATGCATGCGTCGCACGGTTCGACGGTTCATGACATGCGCAATGTAGCCTCGTGCCCGTATGTGACGTCAGTGTGTTTCCATTTCGCGCGAAGGAATTGAGGTGTCTACAGTGTGGAGAGAGTGCTGCAGGTCACAATACTGTACGTGTAGAAATGACAAGTTGGAGAGAAATGCGCCAGCGTCGTATAAATCTGGTGTGTGGGAATATTTTGGATTTCATGTTACCTATTAGAGGATACCTGAACCGTGCCCGACGGTTTATTTAGAAAGAATACTCGGGTTCTGGTCGGCTCGGTCACATCAGCGCGAATGTGCGTATGTGTTATAACGGCACTTTTCCCCCGTGGGCACTGATTCTCTCATCCGTTGACATTTCCGAACGCCTTTCTGCAGTTGCTAAATAAAAGCGGGCTTTCCACACAAAAAAGTGCATGTGTCATTAGTAACGTTATACAAAAAATTCGGTTTCAGCTCTGTCGGACGCGAGCCGGGCTCGGACAGAAAAATGTGGACCGATCCGCGCTCTATTACCGATGATGACAGCGGAAATAAAACAATAGATAGAACTGCGACTGTATGCAAGTATTGTGCAACACGCATCCAATTCAGTTTATGAATGATTACATGATATAACATTTTAATACTGTATCCTAAATTGTGGATAATTAAGCTATATATCATATGCAGAAGTACATTTGAGTCTCAAAAAGTTTTCTCAAACAATGTATTCTTTTTTTTCTTCCCCTTGTTTATTTTTATTTCTGTAGTTTCAGTACACGAGGTTAAAGTTTGTTATTTTAGTGCATCAAGGGTATGTTTACATGAAAACAATTATACTAAAAACAGAAGAGTTTTTCCTTGAGTTTATAGAACAGATGACAATATACCGTACAATCCCAGTTTACAAGGATCCATGAAGAACTTGCTGTATTTTGTCTGGGACATGTGATGTCAGTTTGTAAAAAACCCACTAAGTCATGACAAAATGATTTTTTTTAAAGGTTTTAGTTTAGTTAGCTAACCCTGACTGTGACTCCATTATATTTATCTTTTGGCTTAACTGTCGTGTTGTTTCTGTACTTTAGGTCATGCTCTTGGCTGACTCTCAGAAAGCCTCTGGAAAACTGACATTTATGGCTATAAGTGCAGGGACTGCTAGTGTTATGTTGGAGCCGGTATGTGGCCGGTCCAGTGCTAAACCTGAGCTCTTGTATTTTACCAAGTTATCAACTTAGATTGAGTGCTCTGCCATTTGTGGCGGCTCTCAGCTCATCAAAGATTAAAGCGTCAGGCTGTTTAGTTACATAGAGCAGGACATATTGAAGCAGAACATGCATGTGTGTTTGTCTAGATGACACACCTTGATGAGTGGAATGGCAAATAAAGCTTTGCTCAACAGACTAATGAAAATCAATGGCAGAGAAGAGTCTTTTTAATATTAATATTAGTGGTGTCAAAATTAGCACGTTAACGCATGCAATATATGTTTTCAGATTAATGCGTTAAAAAAATTGATGCAATTAATGCAGGGGCGTGGCTAGGATTGGTCACCCCACTCACTACTGCTGCTTCTATCACTTTTTCTCTTAAGAAATAAGAAGTGCATTTATTCAGTCGCAGGACGTCTTTACTACCACATCAAATGGGAGAGATTTCAGACGCGCGTTCCACCTCACTTAGGGTGTACTCACACTAGGCAGGTTGACAATGAAACCCTATGTGAGTGCAGGCCAGAGGGGGAGGGGGGAGGGGGGGACAGTCGTTCAACCATGCCTAGTGTGAGTACACACTTAAGCGCCAGACAACAAACGGTACTGTGCTTGCAGCGTGTGCTTTTCAAATACATGCACAACGATGCCAGAGCACGCTGTAGATGCTGTATCCTTTCATTTCCAAGCGCGAAAGAAACTACGTGCATGCAGCGTCATGGTCAGTTAAGTCATGAAGCTTCCAGGACGATTTTTGATCATGGACGATACAATTTTCTCCACGATCTGCTTTTTAAGGAATATCGTAGTATCATGTTATTAGCTTGTCAAATAGCACCTAATTACTGAACTAAGATATTTATCACAGTTGCTTAGTTTTTTTGTGTCTAAAGTAAAAGTAAACAATTCATTGAATTCTCATTGAAATTAATACAATGTTTAACAGAAAAAAGAAACTCATTCAGATAAAAACGAGCTGTGAGTGAGTAAATGATGGATGTAGTGTTGAAGTAAATAGTGTTTCACTTTTCAATACTGCTGAATACACCTACTCTTCCTGAAAAATAAAAACACTGTTTGTTTTATTAATATTACGTTTATTTGTAATGTGTATCTATTCCAATAACAAAGATAAAATGACAACGATTTTTATCTTTGCTCCTTTTGGCCTAAATATCTGCCCTTCTTTATTTTATACTTTGTTACCTTGATAGGCTTTGTTTTTATAAAAAAGCCAAATTAGTTTGTACTGCTCAGACAACTTGCAAAATAGTAAAATCAATGACAAAGAATCATGATATAATCATGATATTTTTGAAAAAAAAAAAATTATATGATATTTTTGCCATATCGCCCACCCCTACTTCTGTAATATGCAAAATAGTCTTAAAAAATCAACTTGATAAAGAATCGGGATAAAAATCATGATTTTTTCTTTTTTTTTCCAGAAAAAATCATGATATTTTATTTTTTTTCCATATCGCCCACCCCTAATATTAGCCATATTTAAGAACACGTATTTGAATTGTTCCGAAGCAGCCCAGCGCTGTCTCTCTCATCTTACACGCCAGCTCTTAAAGAAACAACAGCCAAAATAAGCTACAATAACCAGCTGCTGGGATGTCTTTTAATCAAAGGACAAAGAAAACAGGGGGATAGCTTCATGGATTCATCTATATTTAATTTAGAATGTGTCTGATAAGTTCAATTTCAATTTCTATATTTCTGCTGAAGTGCACAAGTAAATATGACATTTAATATAATGGATTATGGGAAGACTGTTTTAAGTTCACTTAAATTAGAAGTTCTTTTTAATGTCTAAATGTTAAAATGAATAGCTCTTGATTACAGTATACTGTAATGTTGAAGACTATAGTCAATGGTTAAAATGTTTTTGGGAGGGGGGACAATTTTATAAAGAAATCAGTATTGGTATTATAATGGTTTTATGAGAAGATTGTGTGGTTTAATGGTTTTATTAGATAGTTTTGTGATGTTGAATGTCTATTCAATGATTAAACAGCTACTAGGGGAAAAAACTATTCCAGAGACATCAGAGTAATGCTGGCCTTCAGTCACAAAAAATATGCTATTATACAAATATTAAAAAAATGTACTGTCTTTATGTTGTTTGTACATTAACTTAACGTTTGAATGTGAAATTATTGCAATATAAAAGTATATTTTAAAACGTTACTGTTAGTTGGAACTAATCGTGATTATTTTCAGCAAAATATGCAATTAATTAATTTTTTTTTAGCGATTGACAGCACTAATAATATTCAAATTCAGATTTTATTTGTCACTTTCACATACATACACGGTATGACATGAAGTGAAATGTATTGCACTATAATATATAGAGACACTATAGTATATAGAGACTACTATACAGGTTGATTTTCATAGAAAAAAACTTATAACAAACAAACTCACAATATGATACACATGTGACAATTCAATACATGCATGACAGTATCATAATTGGATTATGCAAACGGCCTGCATCTTTTTTAATTGAACTGTGCATGTCCTCATTGCCCTTGTTCATATAATGTAGAATTAAATTTGCTTTCCTGGTTTAAATGATCATTACTAGAGCTGAGATAATAGATATAAGTTTCACAAGCAAGATTTTGGCATTTTTTGTGGCTGTACTTTTGAAATAATGTGTTTTTTCTTTTGTCATTTGGCTTGACAGAAGATACAAATGCTTTCGATTAAAGTTGAATTTGCAGTGAACCTAGAATATTCCTTTAAGTGAACTGCAAATTCTCATATTTGCTATTATTTCTGTTGAACGTTTATCGTTCTGCTAAAAGATTGTAATATCTTGTTTGACTACTTCCCTTTTTTATGGTTATTAAACCTGAGAAATGAAACACTGCTGGCATTGTTCAAACGGTTACCTTGCAGCTCTAAATGTCGCTGTATGTTCTTTATTGTGTGTGTGTGTGTCTTTGTTTTATGTTTAAGTCTACATGTATGGCATTCCTCTAGGATTACGATGTTTTGTCAGTTGATAGCAATATCAAAATACGCCAAAGACTTCTTTTATGTGTTCGTCTTCTGCTCCTCCTTTTCCGTCTGTGTTCGTCTCCCACTTTGTGTCGCCTGAAATCACTTAATGCAAGACATTTCCTTGCTTGTTTGTGCTCTGATTCTGTCACATAGGCTCACTGCAAATACCTATTGGTGTGTTTGTGCATGTTTTTTGGTCTTGTTTTATTACTTTTTTTTTTTTTTTTTGGCAAAAAGGCCACATTTTGGGACACATTCAGGATTTTGTTGTCCTTCCAGGAACTGGAGTTATAATTTAATGTCTCATCATTATCTTTTTAATGGCTTGGCTGCTCTCTGTAAGTGCTTTTGCTCTTCTTCGGAGTAGAGCACATGTTGACTTCCCTCGGTTTAATCAAATCAGAATGACACTGGAGATGACATTAGACTCACTCCAATTAGTTCAGAAACAGGAAGGATTGTAGCCGAGTTACCAGCAGGTACGGGTTTGCTGAATTATGGAAATTGTTGGCAGTATGTTCAACCCATAGAAAAGAAATGTCAGGTCTGCTAAATCTCAATTCTGTCTGGATTGATTTGATTTAAATTAAAAGCAGATCGAGAGGCTAGTAATCTGATTTATGTTATGGCAGTTTTCTTTAAAACAGCTTTAAACTAATGTGGATTATAAATAAATTTGAACAAATCTAAATTATCGATAAGCTATGACGTTTAATGGTACAGCAGAATAAAAATACATTCCCTATTTATTGCTAAATTGTCATTACCTTTACATTTATTTTTTATTTCTAACATAAAACATTTATGTAACATTTATTCTAACATTTTTATTTCTGACTTGATTTATAACTGTTTAACTTGATTTTAGCAAATGCCTGCAATATAGAAGTTATGCAAAATTAAGTTAGGGGGGTTGTGGTTTTATGTTCACTTTAATGTTATAGCTTTATCATTTCAATTATTGGTCAATAATGGTCTCATTTGTGTCTTATTTCTAAATAAATTTAGTGGAAAAAGTTGATACTCGAACGAAGCCTAACCGGGACCTGCATAAGTCTCCTGATCTATGCAAGAGCGCTTTCCAGAGCAAACAGCCCAATTACTTGCAAAGTAGTAGTTATGAAAAGGAATGTTATTAAAGCACATCTTTATGTAATGGTGTAAAAGTGGCGGACTCATCCCACACAGACGTACGCCTGCTTAGCAACACCTTTCTCCTGAGTGGAATCTTCTCTCAGGTTTCTAAAGGTGATGGCAGATGGCTACCCGGTGCTGCTAATTGACGATTACGTTGTGTTGAATTGATTAGAGCAGGGAAATATAAACTTCTTGTGGAGCGAGTCCTGCTCTCTCCGGGGATGCTCCACGGCGCTTCGCTGTCCTAGCTGAGCTTTAAACCCTGCGGAAAAAGAGGTTTTCATAAAGTTAGCTAATAGAGGGCCACTTAATTGGCAGCTTGGAGGAGCGTGGAGTATAATTGAAGACGGCCAGCAGAAGTAGTATCCGTCATTCTCATCTGTACAATGTTAGCTTGTTTATGGAACGGACAGTCACAGCGGAAGCCTTACTTTAATTTACACTATTCAAAAGGTCATAGCCTTTTTATTAGTAGATAGTTGCCATGGTTTCCACAGACCTCATCAAAGAATCGGGTTCCCTGTGTTTATGGACGTGTCGCTCGTGGCTTCGTTTTTTTTTTAAATGACAAACCGAGGCTGAATATCTGTCATGATGTTCTTTTCCATTAACATTTTTCATTTAGATGTGGTCTGAATTGCATCCTATGAAATTATGCAATGGAAATAATGCATAAACATAGAATAGAATCGTTCTGCTGTGTTACCCATGTGTTAGCCTGTCATAAAACTTACGAACATTATAAAATGTTTGGAGCTTTTGAACGGTTGTTTAAAAGGACTGGTGCATATTAGTCATTTATTATGAATGAGACTGTCTTGGTTGCTCTGTATTTGTTTAATTCTATCCAGAGAACTGGATTCAAAGAATTTTTATTTATTTATTTTTCTGGTCTGTGTTTGATTTGGTTCACACTAGCTACACAGTTTTGTCCTTACAACCAGTTGTTGTTAGGTTGGGCTAAAGTGATTGCACAGTATATTTTGATTCACTAAGAAGAAGCAGTTCTTTACAGCCTGTTGTTTGTGATTCAGACTACACTTTTGTTGCATGTTCAAAAGAGTCATTATCTGACTACACTGGTTGCACATGATCTTTTTGATTTGCTAAAAATGGGCTGGTTTACACCTGGTCATTTAATGTGCTTGATTTGTTAGAATGTTTCCGTTGACACATAAATGTGTCGTGGCAAAATGGATATAAATCTGATCTTCAATTCCCTCACTATATCTAAATTTAATGGAGCTCATGTCAACGAAATCAAAAGATAAGGGCTGCATTTTATTAATTATTACTTCATTTCAAGATCAAAGTCCGCAATAGGAGAGCAAACGGCATGAACACTGGAAAGATCAGTTTCTCGTACTATTTTAATGAAGATGTTTGTGTGTTGAGCGTATTTGAATATTTAAAAAAATTAGCATTTTGCTAATATAAAATAAAATATAAATAATTGAGACATGCATATAAAATAGCATGTCTCAATTGCGTTTCAGAGGGCGTTTGCTTCGTGTCTTTTCACAAATAAATGCATGAAGTGTGAAAACAGGTGTGTGACCACATGTAAACTAAACTAGGATTTAGACTGGTTATACTGGTTGTAATGCATAAATCTGAATATCAAAGAGGAACCAGTTCATAAGAGCCTTTTTTTGAGAATTACCATACAGAAAATGCATTTATTTTTTGGTTTATTAAGAAGAACCAAGTGTCATTTGTTTACTATATAATATAGATCATTTATTAGGATGTGAATCCTCCAAAACAATTTTAGTACTGGAACCAGAAACATTAAGGTTCTCACGATTCTCACTCTAGACATCTAGCCTTGTTCGTTTTGTTAAACGACTCTCAGTTTTCTCTTACCTGGACCTCATGAATATTTATTTTCATTGTGTCAGCTCATACACGAGGCCACTTTAATCTTTCATTCCAGCTGAAGTGTTTGATTTTTCGGAAAGAGGAGCGCATGTAGAACCAGAACAAACCCAAGGATTAGAGCAATCGTTCACCGTAAAGCCCTCGCATCTCAATGAGGAATTAACCCCAGCTCTCTGCTTGTGACTTCTGCTCCGTGTTGGAGGTGCCATCAATTATGCTATTGGCTAATAGGAGTCCGTTAAGTTTGGCCTTCGGAAAGACTGCTGTGCGGCTGAAGCGCTCTGCGTGGGAAACTGGATTAGCCATTAGGCTGCCAGCGCTTCAGATCGTTGCTCTTGTCAGATGTAGGTGTTGTCAGGGCTCATGGAGATTTATGGGTAATCAGTCATCTTTTTGGTTCGATGAAGAGCAGTGTGTTATTTATAATTGTAAATCTAGGATGTCTTTGGAGTGCACTGAGTGAGAACATTAATCGTAGTTGAGGTCTTTTTTTGTGCATTGCACTACAATATTTTTATTATATTATTATTAAAGTGCCCCTATTATGGGTTATTAAAGGTTCATTTTTGGTTATTGAAATCTCAAATAACATGCATTGCAAGGTCAAAAACACTTTCATTTTTGTTATTATATGCATTTATTTTTACCTTATTTACCCAACGTCCAAGTGATTAATCTGATTTCACATAAAGCAGTGTCAGTGATCTTTTAGCTTTTACCGTTAAAAAGTGGCACCTAGTGGCAAAGAATACATTAGCATTTTCATTCAGACCAATGCAAAAATCAATATGCTAATATTTCTGGTTGAGGTCAAATCCTTAAATGGGGCACTTTAATAATATTATAAGCAATAATATTTATGTTATTTCAAATTTTTGTAATAACAGTTGTTGTTGTTAAGTTTAAATTAAAATGAAAAAAATATAAGATAAGGGAAGTCTTTATTTATCCCGAAGGAAATTGCTGCATGTTTCCACAACTACAAATGAGATAAAAAGAAAAATAGAAATAAAAATACAGTGTATTATAAGTCAACTGACATATATAAATAGAATAAAAATATATCTGTATATAAAAAAATTACAAATTGTGCAGAGTTGTCTCTTGACTTACATGATTATTGCACATAAGATAATTATTATTACGCATAATATTATATAATAATATTATGTGCAAAAATATGTGTGTGTGTATGTATGTATA
>JAUMHP010000059.1:15009221-15028614 GCA_032361065.1 Enteromius trimaculatus
GAAGCCTTAGTTTGAAAAAACACAATCTCAGCGTCTGAGAGTGAATGCAAAGCACATTCACATACACTACCATTCACTAGTTTGGGTTCAGTACAGTGAGTCTCTTATGCTCACCAAGCCTGCAACAATACTTATTTTAAATTTGGAATATATTATAATATTATTAGTTTTCATTTTGAATCTCTATTATATAAATGAATATTGTATATTATTATAATTACAACTTTTAACTATTTAAATGTATGTTTTTATAATTATGTAAAATATTATAATTACCCACTACAGTAACTACTAATTTACAGTATTTTGTTTGTAATATTATTTGTTTGTTATATACATCTTTTTTAACGTGGTCTTTTCTGTCACATTTGCTTGGTTAAATTGGTCTGACATTAGCTGGCATCAGAAAGCAGAAGTTGCCGTTGGTTGTGTTCACAGGTGACTTTGTGAACAGGGAATATTACCCACACATGCCATACACAAACAGACTGGGCTGCACTCCCATTATTTTACAACCACCGACTGATATTATCCCTTCCATGATTGCTCATAAAACCCTCAAGCGCTGACCACAACACAAAGCAGCTCTCTAAAGCTCACGTTTTCTCACCGATAGGCATCACTGTGGTGCTCAGTGTTACGCTGTGTGTTTTCAGTCAAATTAAAGGCACTTTGCCAGCGAGGACCACATGAAAGACATTTGGTTGGCATCTCCAGGATGACTCAGGCCTGGCTCGAGAAGACTCCATACATGGCGTGTAGTCATTGCACGAGACATCTGGCTCTGGGCACATTCGACTGACTTTCTCATGAAAATGCATTTTAAAGCACTTTGAAAGGAATTAGTAACACGATTTGCCTGCATTTAATTGAAGTAAGCCAAATGTTGACACAAATCTAGTTGCATAAATGAATTGGCATTGTTGGAGACTGGAATTAGTCAGACTTTTGTTTGTCATTCTCTGTGACTCATTGTACAGATAATTAATTAGTGCTAGTCAACATCATGCCAGTCCCAGATTACAGCAGGTGCCCGGCGTTGATGCTCTTCTAGTGTGAGACATGTTCTGTTTAGTTGCACACGTTAAGCTTGCTCAAAACCTCTAACCCTCACTATGACATCTGGTTGCAAATGCTCCTTTGAAGACCTGGACTGAAGATCTTTACATAATGAATTAGGTGAAATTTTATTTATACAGGTTTTTTTTTATTTTTTATTCTGTTTCTCACCAAGACTGCATTTAATTAATCAAAAATAGTAAAAATATTAATATTTGGAATTATTATTACAATTGTTTCCCTTTTTTAAAAAACAATCTGAATGTATTTTAAAATGAGATGCAAAGATGAGTTTTCATTAATTCATTTATCATTTATTTAAAACAGCTATTTTCCGTTTAATAGAAATTATTTGTAGTATTACTATTATATTATTTATAGTGCCATTGTTGTTATTATATATATATATAATTTTTTTAAAATATTGTTTTCTGTTGAAATATTTTATATGTATTATAATTGTACATATTATAATACTGTATCAACTTTATTATATTTTAATATGTGACACATATTCAGTGTCACATTATCCTTCAGAAATTATTTTAATATGCTGATTTGTTGTCCAAAACACATTTCCTCATAAAGTTCAGAATTACAGCGTTTATTTGAGATGGAAATCTTCTGTAATATTTCATGCATCCTTTTGGAATAAAAGTATTAATTTCTTTCAAGAGTGTCGTGGAGGTCTGTGGTGGATGGGTAAGCGACCTTGCCGTGGCAATAGCCTAAGCATCGTGGCAGTAAGTTTTGCACAGACATTTCCAGCAGAAAATTAAAAAAAAAACTTAGTTTGAACACTACTCCCGGTCCGTCAGTTTGTGGTGAAACATGTTGTCCCTGGGTAGGAATAATGTTTGACTGAGGTCTATTTCAGTTTAGCATGTGTCCTTGTTTGATTTGTTCTCTGATTGCCAATAAATCATGTTGACAGCTTTCCCAGAGATACAGAGATATGGACACTGGCTGTTGCACCGGCTGAATATTCACTGTACGGTTTGTGTATATTGGGATTGACAGTGCGATCTGGGTATTTCTTGCTGCTGCTGATTCTGTTTAAGTTTTATAGAAACTAGTGATAAGAGATAGAGCTGTCCACACCAATTAATCGAGCAGAGAGAGGGGATCATAACCACAAAACTAGTGTGAGTTACTTGATTTCCTTCGTTTATTATCACAAAACAATAATAAAAAAAAAAAAAAAATCTGGCCTCTGTTAATTATAAAAAAAAAAAAATGTAATCAGGGTTATTCCTCAATCAAAAAAAGGTCTTGTTTGGTGGCTGCAGGAATCCACACTCAGTAAAAAGTACTATCCACATGATCTTTAAGCCCAATATTGACCATAAATAAAATAAATTCAAAGAAAGTTTGTGATATTTATTATTAAAATAAAAGCAATTTTTTTTTTTTATTATGTTATTGTTTTTTTAATTTGCTGTTACAGATTTGTTGCTGTTAATAATAGTAGTATGTGTTAATAATACCATTTGTTGATTATCTAATATTGTGGACTGGAAAAGTCAAAGAAACCTCACAGTTTGAATCCAGTGCTTGCTGATGGGATTATCACTCGCTTGTTGTCATGTTGTACTTTAACACGCTATCAGTGTGTTTATAGTGTATTTATTGTTTGTTTATAGAAAAACACTGAAGTTCTGTTGAAATTGATTAACTGGCAACGGATAATCTCAATCAATCATGTATGAATCATAAACACCCTTCTCTGAAACAGTAGCAGATAATTTCCTGATACGGAAAGAGTGCAGAGCTCATGTTTCTGATAACAGATGACTAGTCTGAGCTCATCTCTTCGGAGCGAGAGCAATATTACAAAGCAGCAGCTCTCTAATGGGCAAGGGTTCAGTTAATTTAGCCTGAGTTAAGCTGCCGCAAAGGTGCTCGGGAGCGAGATATAAAGAAAGCACGTAATCTTATCTCTTTCACATGGCCGGGAGAGAGCGTGATGGTCTCCTTTGAGCACTCGCACTCCAACCTGCTTCATTTCAATATGAAAGTGGACAGCTGCATCCAGCGCCGTATCCCAGCTCCCATTGCAGCAGTGGACTGAATGGATCCTGCCCCTTCAGAACGCATCCCATCATTCATGTCTTCTCGCTTGATAGTCCGCCTCATTAGCATTCCTCACATCAGCGCCGAGCTCACAAAACGAAGCCTTTATTTGCTATTACTTGAGCTCCAATGTGCATCTTGAGATATGTCTCCGCTTGTTATTATTTGGTGGGTGTATTTATATATTTATTTTTGGCCCCACAGATGACATCCTTGGCATTTATTTCCCAGGCAACGGTGTTTTCCACGAACTCCTCATGCTTGTGCTCTTTAGCCCAAGGTCCTAATAGCGTGGCACGCTTTGCACTTTAATGGCCCGGCCACAGCCGACTGGACGAGGGGCTATAAATGCATTTAGGAATCGATCAGACTATGGTGATGTCATCACTCTCCACAAAAACACAGAACTGGAGCCATGAGGGACAACTCCCCCACAGCCAGTATTTACTGTCTGCTAAGTATGTGTGTGGCAGTGCAGAGTCCGCCTTGAAAACAGGCATAATAGAAAGGTTTTGTGGTTTGTTTTTAGCTATGAGGTGTACCAGCAACAGAGTATCTGCAAACATTAAGTAACATTAATTACTCATAAATGCTATTTTTTGTGTTATTAATGTTGTAATTATTTAATTATTTTCTTTATGTTTTCCTTAAATTCTTATTTTTTATATTTTCATTAACACCATAAACATTTAATCAATTTGTGATTCATACATTGCATCGCGGGGCTCAATGTCTCTCCAGTGTCTGCAGTTTTGCAGTATTTTGCTTGCTCATTTCGGGGCTGTTCGTACAGAACAGTAGTGCTTTTACATCGTACACCCGACAAGAGCTTCTGGATATTGTTTTTTGCATGTCCAACATTTTTATCAGCAACCTTTGACTGCTATAAAGACCATAAACAAAGACGGGGGAAGCGTGGAGGGCTAAGAGCTAAGCTAAAGCTAACACCTTACTGGCTCTCTTTGCTCAGCATTTTTCTCGCCAATGTACGCTCACTGGTGAACAAAATGGACAAGATTTGACTCAGAATCAATCACAGCAAAAGACTCTGGAACTGCAACGGCATTTCACAGAAAAATGGCTAAACAGTGGTATATTGGACAATGCTGTTGCTATAGCTGAGCACAACACTTTCCGGGCAGACAGACTGTTACAACCCTAAAGGAGATCACCATATACCCAAATCAGAAGCCATGGATGTACAAGGAGGTGCGTCTCCTGTTGAAGGCATGCAACACTGCCTTAAGAACAGATGATGCACAGGCCTATAGTACTTCCAGGGCAAACCTGAAGAGGAGCATTAAAAAGGCCAAGCACCGCTATAAATTAAAGATAAAGGAGCATTTTTCCAACTCTGACCATCAACGCATGTGGCAGGACATTCAGGCCATTACAGACTACAAACCCACCAACTCCACTACCCCAAACACAAATGTCCTCTTTCTGAATGAGCTTAATGACACTTATGCTCCCTTTGAAAGAAACAACAAACAACCCGCTATCAGGATCTCCCCCTCAACCGATCACTCACCCATCATACTGACATCCTCAGATGTTTACATCGCACTGAGCCGGATCAACGCGCGCAAGGCTGCTGGACAAGACGGCATCACTGGGCGCATACTTAAAGCATGTGCAGAGCAGCTCGCTGGTGTATTTACAGACATTTTTAACATGTCTCTTGCCCAAGCAGCTGTTCCAACATGATTTAAATCCACCTCCATTATACCAGTGCCGAAACACTGTAGCCCAACATGCCTGAACGACTACCGCCCTGTAGCACTCACACCCATCATCATGAAGTGCTTCGAGCGGTTAGTCCTGGCACATCTGAAGGACTCCCATCGACTGTGGACCCACACCAGTTTACTTATCGTAGCAGTAAGAGCACAGATGATGCAGCCTCCATAGCGCTGCACACTGTACACATCTGCTACACTGCCATCACTCTCAACACTGGTGTACCACAGGGCTGCGTGCTGAGCCCCATCCTTTACTCCATCTTCACCCATGACTGCAGACCTGTACATGGATCCAACTCCATCCAGTTTGCAGACGATACCACGGTGATCGGTCTCATCAACAACAACGATGAGACTGCATACAGGGAGGAGATCCAGCATCTTGCCGCTGGGTGCATGAACAATAATCTGCTCCTTAACACCACCAAGACCAAGGAGCTCATTGTGGACTTCAGGAAGGAGAGAAGAGGCTCACATGATCCCATACACATTAACGGGATGGCGGTTGAGCTTGTTTCATCCTTCAAGTTCCTGGGGACCCACATCTCTGAGGACCTGTCCTGGACCACCAACACTTCCAGCTTGGTCAAAAAGGCTAACCAGTGCCTCCTCTTCTTGAGAACACTAAAGAAGAACCAGCCATCCTGGTGAACTTCTATAGCTCTACATTAGAGAGCATCCTAACCAACTGTGTCACAGTGTGGTATGGGAGCTGCTCTGTTGCTGAGTGTAAGGCACTGCAGCGGGGCCCAGCGCATCACAGGAACTCCACTTCCATCCATTGAGGACATACAGAAGAAGCACTTACTGCGTCAAACACGCAGTGTGCTTAAGGACTCCTCTCAGCCTGCCCACAGACTGTTTTCTCTCCTGCCTTTGGGCAGACGCTTCAGGTTACCCCGGACAAGGAACAGCTTTTTTTCCAGAGCTGTCTCCTTACTGACTTTTTCCCCCCTCCCATAAACTCTCCCCATAACCATTGCTCTGTTTAATTTTGCACATTTAATATTGCACAAAATCATTGCACTACACTGTACATACCCACTTGTAAATGTACATATCCATTGCACATATACATTTGAAAATTTCTGATTGTACATTTATATACATATGTCAATCCCGGATATAATAAATAACATCTTGTAAATAATGTTCATATCTATTGCATATTCATGATTACTATAGCAACCTGTACATTATGTTCATCTACTTTTAATTCCTGATTATAGTTCATACAAACTGTATATTATGTTTATATTACTGCACATCCATCTGTAAATATTATCCAGTTTCTTCTTGTACAGAGTGCACAGAAGTATCATTTGTTTGTGAATCTGAATGGACTTGACAGTTCTCTTTTCTCTTTTTTTAACAGTAACAGTAAGTTTGTATAAAAAAAGTATAATTCAAGCATAATTTCTTACACAATAATAATGCATGAAGTAAATAAATCAATTATTAAGATCAAGATGATCAATTATTCAAACCAGGCGGTCAGTTGTGTTTTATGGGGTTAGTCCTGAAGAGCACACATGCAGTAATTTCATGTTTGTGTCACGTAAACATGCAGCAGAAAAGCTCAGCTTCATTCATGCTAAGCCAAACACCGCAACGGGAAACAATTTTCCGGCACACATGATAAACGGCTTTCACTCAGAAGTAATTGGTTTTAATAGTGGAAAAATATCCCCAGCATGTGTTTATCTGTGAGGGCTGGTTACCTAATCAGAGCTGGTAATACCTTCTGTCATTCAATACCATGAGATGCTTTTCATTACTGATGTTTGCAAGGTCAAACATCAATATTAATATAGAGCTTGTACTTGCAGTTGAGTGAATTAATAATTTTTTTGTATTATTATTTGTATAATTTATCTTTTTTGAGTCAAACTGTTATTGATTGCTTTATCTTGAGAAACATGAGCAATACCTACTGACCAGGTTTATTTCTCTGTTTATTGGGTTGTATGATGGTCTCTTTGTTGTGGTAGTTGCTTGTGTGACCACTAGGGGGATGCAGTGGAAATGGAAATGCATTGGTCATGACCGTTTACTGGCTGATTCATTGCCTTATTTCAAATGAAACCCTGTTTTCTATGTAAAGCTGCTGTCTTTAACCTGAAAATGCTTTTTCAAGCAGTACGTCTTCAAATGACAACATGACGTGCTAAATGTGTTCCCCAATTTCTCCTGCTAGTTCTGTACCTTTAGAGAGCAGAGTTATTAGGACATGAAAGTGAATTTGTATGCATCAGCAGAAGTGAAGTCGTGCGTAGGCTGCCTGTCAGGCTAAAGTGCTCCTTTAAAAGCAGATTGGAGCCCTAATTAAAAAAAGGAGCCCACAATAAATAGGACACAAGGAAGGACTGATTACTTTTTTTTTTTTTTTTACCCACTAATGTAAAAAAGACCATGCTTGTCATAATGGACTCGCAGTCAGCTGACACTGAGCGCCAAGTGTTTTATGGTACAGGTCAGTCTTTCTGGGTTTCTCCACCATGGATTGTACGCCCTGTTTGCGCACATTTACAACTAATTGCATGTTAGCTCAGAATGCAAAAGCAAACATTTACCATGAAATGTTACGTTGCGCAAATACATGAAGCCAGTGACCTTGTGAAGTGCACAAAATGAAGTTTGTCTAGATGTACCAATGTTAAAAAACAACCCTCATTTCATCATATTTTTAGGCTTTATTTATGTTTTTGATTTGATGTAATCCTAAATTGCATAAACATGTTTTTGCATTTATGTATGTTTATGCAATAGTATGTTAATTCAATTGAAATTAAATTCAACTGTGTAAAATGTTTTACCAGTCATTAAATGCAATGTTTTTTCTTAAGAATTGAATTGCATTAGTTGTCTTTCACACAATACACTGAGCTACTGACGTTTTAAGCCATTTAGAAAACTTAAGTGATTATTGTCAGTCAAGTTACATCCACTGTCAGTAATTTTTTCCATTATTATACATTACAAAATAAAAAAAATTGCATTAATTCATTTGCGTTAAGTCATAGTTTTTTGCTATGTGGAATTATTCATTTTTAATTATTTTTTTATTGTGTTGTAGTATAACACTTCTTCACCCTTACACACAAAACAAAAATGTATCACAGTAGAGTAGTGTGCTGTATTTGCTCTGTTACTATGGAGTGAACCATGTGACTGAGTGTTTGTAATCACATATTTGGCACCGATGAGGGCTTTTAATATTGAACGTTGCCAAGAGACTGTCTTGTTTGCAATTTGACTGACGTAGTGCATGGATATGGCTGTCTTATCGTAAATATCATAAGATAATAAGGTATTGTAGACAAGCAAATACTTGTGCACACATGGCACAGTCTGTCAACAATCGAAAAAGTGTTAAAGCATGTGACCTTTACAACGCTAGCTAATCTTTGAACTCTGGTCGTGTCTGAAAACTAATTTGCTATCCATGGAGTCACAGCTCAAGTAACGAATGCCACAGGACCAGATTTGGTTGTTTTAAACACTCTTTAACCAGAATCAAGTATTAAAAGATTTACGGCTTCATTTATGAGAACTGGGTGCGAGGTTTACTGTCACTATGTGGCTAGCATGCTAAAATGGATTTCATATTCTGGCTTAGCTTTGATCCGAGCTGAGCGTGGCATCTGGCCCGACCCGTCTGACACTGCTTTGCTCTGTAAAGTTGTTTTATACACTTAACGGCCTGTTTTCTGACGCAAGCGGAGACCAGCATACACCAAACCTCATTACAAAGCTTGAAATAATAGTCAGGCTGGGCCTGGTGAATATGAAAGTATGCAGTGTTACGTATTAAAAATATGTTTGCAATTAGCTGTGGGCTCATAATGCTTTATGAGACACCTTAGAAAAGGATAGTGAAATTAAAAGATACCCAGACTGTGTTTCAAGATTTGAGAGCTTGCTGAGATTGTGTATATATTTTTTTCAAAAATTTTATTGTTATCATTTATACACACACACACAAACAACATATATAAACATATATTTCTCATGGCATTATAATGTTAATAGTGTTACATTTTCAGATGAAACAGTTGTATGCAATTATATATATAATATGTTTTAGATTTCTATGATTACTTATTCACAATATATCAAAATGATTACTAAATACAAAAGTTGCTAATTACTGAAAATGAACTAAATACATTAATAACAGGGTTGCACCAACAAGGATTAAATTAAGCAAAGTTTAGAGCTAATCAAGGATTTGTTGATCTGGGTTTTTTAAATCTTAATTTTAAACTGAGATGAACAAATCGGGAATACAATTAGTCTTCAACATACTTAGTCTTCGATAAATTTTCTTCGCCATGATATATTCATCATGTAATTAAACAGCAACAATGTTAATATTCCTTGTAAAATGTCCATTGTCTTCATAAACCGCTACGTAGAGAGAATGGAGTATAGCTTATGGCAAAACCGAGATGAGAGTAAATAACTGGCATGATTCGTAGTGACTACCTCGGCTTATAACAGCGGCGCACGGTCTGTTTGATTGCCGTCTAGCACGTGTCTTAGAGTGGGCGAGAGAAACGAAAGGCACTGGTGAGATCCTGTCTTCTTTTCTTGCGACATTTGAAGTATCGATATAGAATTTATGCGCTAAAGTTAAACTGAAAAATACTGTATCGATATTTATAAACTTGTATCGATAATTAACATTTCTATCAGCTTTATCGGTAAAAAATTTGAAGCGCTAAATATTTTTCTGCAAAACGCCTTGGACTTATGAGTTTAAAGTTTTGGAGCAACAGAATTAAAGTTAATCTATCTTAAAAATCAAATAAAGCCAGGATCAAAATGATGGTTTAAATGTAAACCTGCCTATTTGTAAACAATGTTTAAAGTTTGGTGCAACAGAATTATTAGATAAACCTTGATTTAATCTAGATTTAAGAGTAATGCTTGTTAGTGCAACCCATCCATAATATGCATTTGTGCATTTTATTTTTTTATTTTATTTTATATATTAACATAATTATAAATAATAAAATATGATATAAAAAAATATCCGGTACAGTATTGGCACTTTCATTATATTTTAATGCTGTGTCCCATTATGAAATATAATATAATATAATTAATAAATTAATTGTTTTATGTGTGTGTATAGATATATAAAATGTACATTTATTTTTATGTGTTTTAATATTTTCATTTGCATTTATTTTTATTCAATGTATTTTAATATATAATATAATATAATTATTTGAGTATAATATGGCTGCTGATGGACTTTATCCAATCAGAATGCCGGGACCCATTACGATCTTTCAGGATCTTTTCAGGTATATTATGGCATGCTTAGCGTGCAAATCAGATTTTTTTAATTGACCCTGGCAGAGTATGAAAAGCCCATCAAAGCGCACCAATCCATGTCTGGAAAGTCGTTTCAGCCGGCTCCCACAGCTCTTTGTTTCTGCCGTGTGAGGACGGATTATTCCACCCTCCCTCGCAGGAGAAGGCCACGCGTAGCAGGCCGCAGACGGAGAGAGAGGGGACGTGTGAGGGAATTATTGGGAGCAGCCAGGATGCCTGGACTCAGACTGACGCAGGCAGGACAGCTGATGACGTGGGGAGTGAGAGACTTGGGCTTCTGTGCTCCAAAGCTGCCGCCTCGTTCCAGCAGCAGCAGAAGCATCTGCTTCTACTTTCACATCAGCATTTTTAATACCCTCCTTCTCGCGAACACCACAGTGTTCATTAGGAGATGTTTTTCTACCTGCTGGAATTCAGACGTCATCTCTCAGCACTTTGTCAGATGGAGTGTTTGTCTTTCATTCACCCGCACACACATTTTAAAGCTGTGGATTTATGTGGATTCACAGTATAGTGTTGCTAGTGCTTATTTTCCAATGATTATTATTTTCTTTATATACCACACTCCATGTATGTAATGTGGGTATGTATTTAATTTATTTATTATAAAAATGTATTATAAATAAATTGTAAACAATTGTATAATAAAAAATATACCATATTATTTTTTTGTATTTTTTTACACATATAATAATACATTATAAATGTATATGTTATACACAGTACTATAATATATATATAAAATTAGATTTTTTATAAATTTGTTACAACTATATAATTTTTTTATTTGACTCATCACAAAATTATTAAATATTGCAAATTTATTTTCATATTTCACCCAAAACTGCGTTATGAAAATGAGATGTATTAAATAATGTGATAATTCATTATAAAAAGGCACATAAAAAAGCAATAATGAAATTCGAGATGTGCTTATCATGGAGGAACATTGACAAATCACCTGCTCTTTAGTACGCATGGTGAGTGATTTGATCACACTTTTAACACTGAGTGCATTTATGGTGGATTAGTGACAGTCATTTTAGAAGGTATTTGCACAAGTGTTTTGGCTGTATGTTGCAAGACTTGCTGTTTAAACAGAAAGGAATGTCTTGGAGTGTGAATGCGTGTTTGTTTAAAGTGACAAGTGATGTATGTTCAAGGAAATGCTATTGGGTTTACTTTTTGGGGTGTGACAGACACTCACGCATGCAAGCACACACACACACACACGCACACAAACAGAGAGCACCTGTTAGAGATGCACTCACGTCCTCACCTTCATGAGCAGCACTAGCTTGAGTCACTTTCAGTCACTTGCCAAAACTCTTATGAATTAGCACAGAAACGGTTGCCGTTGATATGGTTGTTAGTGGAGTAGTATGCGGTTGCTAGAAAGTTCTGGGTGACTTCTAATGTGCTGCTAGTAGGTAACTAGGGCTCAAGTTAAAAAATGGTCTCTTAAATTTCTAGAAATGGCTCTTGTTCCTCTTTGAATATGAGTCCAGGGTCATTTTGTTTTTTTTTAATGTTTTTGTTTCTAGCAGCAGTCTGATGTGTCTGATCAGGTCATCTGATTGTACGTTGTACATTGGGGGAGACCGGTGCGGTCAGAAGTTTCCCGGGGGATATTTTAGTGCCCCACTCCGCCCCTGTCATGGCGGTATAGTTTTATTTGTAATATTTGCAGTCATAATCTAATCTAAGTTACAATTTGGTAATTTAAAATTAAATTTGTTTAATTATAAATATTTTAATTACCAATTATGTGGAGAATTTAATTCTTATAATTGTTAAATTATTTTATTAGTAATACAATTAATGACAGTGTAAGATACACTTCTATAAAATATACAAAGTATATTTTTATTAATTAATAATTAATTTTATTAATTATTATTATTAATAATTATTTATTAATGATTAAGTGATGTATAATTGAATTAATTTCAATACTTTTTTTAAAGAGGAAAAATCTTTTTAATCAGCAGAGACTTAATAAACTGAATAAGTTAAGGATATTTCTCATGTTTCATAAGATTTAAATTTTATTAAATGCTGTTGTTTTGTATTTTCTATTTATCAAATGATTCAGAAAACGTTTCCACAAAAATATTAAGCAGTGCAACTTTTTATAATATTGATGATAATCAGGACTCTTTCTTGAGCAGCAAATCAGCATAATAGAATTTTTCATCTTTGACCTGTGGAATAAATTACATTATAAATATATATTAAAATGCACTGTTTTACTGTATTTCTGATCAAATTAAAACAGCCAATTCATCAAACCAACGACATTTAAAGAAATCTTACGGACCCCAAACTTTCAAACAGTAGTGTAGGTCACAACGTTTTTTTTTATTTTTTTTTTATATTGCATAAGTTGTTTTGCTTTTGTTATTGAGTTTTGTTTGTATCCAAAATAAAGGCAAGCAGTGGTGACTTCATGCATGCTAGTGCAAGACTGATGAGCGAGACATTAATTAAAGACGAGATGAGTCCACAGAGTTGACGCTAATGGTGCCATGTGTGTTTAATTGAGAGGACATGCATGACGCACCCACGTCCCTTTTGTTCAGCTCCGCTCATCTTGTCAGTGGTGCTCATGTGTAAACACGAGCATGCACTGTAAACCATTATTTACCTCGTTGTCTGTCGCGGGAGCTCAAACAGTGCAGGAAGCAGAGTTTGTAATTCAAAGAGAACTAGAAAACACAACTACAGCTCAATGCTGATCCCTCTGTCTTTATCACAGACTCTTGAATGCCTAGGTTTTTTCCTCTTGGCAGCAGATATTGAATTGTTTGTTTAGCACTTTTGATCCGTTTTTATTCTAAGCCTCATATGCTCATTACGCTCAAATCAGTTATTGGGTTGAAAGAGAGAGCGGTACTCGAAGTGAACTGTGTGCGGAGCAGATTAATTTAGCGTTAAGAATATTAGGTTCGGTAATGATGCGGAATGGGTTAGGGAATATGAGCACAATCCAGACTATTGACGTCAGCGCAGCGCGAGTCTGGGTCTCATGGCATCCGATGAAGAGGCAGCCGCTTGTTTTTTTTTCTTTTGAGAGAGCGAAACTTGTTTTGACATGCTTTTCTTTACTTTGCGTATTTAATAATGAGATGTTGGTTTCATCTCATGACAAATGTGAACTCTGAACTCTTATTAGAATATTATTATTACTAAAACAAATCTGAGACTTACAGAAACATACAAGGCATTCTTGGAAAGCTGTGGAAAGCTAAGATCCCTGTGGATGTTTAATTAGATTTTTATCCATATACGCACATAACTCATACAAAAGATGCAGGCGATTACCTTGCATTATATAACACGAATGAAGTTTACATAAGAAACGGTGAGTTGAAAGACAAAGAGGCTTTTCATTTCGAGCATTAATTTTTGAGGATTTACTCAGGACCAGCCCCTAGTTTCACCTGGGAAGATGGATTCTCTCAAATGCTCTTATATTTAATCTCCATATTTATGATTTATATGTGCATATGCATTGAGAACAGATTGGCGTTGGATTTACTTTGACAGTACTCACTTAGAAATTACACAAATAGTTGCCAACACCTTGACTTGAATGTGAAATTTTGAAGTAGAAAGAGTGAAAATGTATTTTCTTAAAAAAACAACAACAAAAAACGTGCACCTACTGTATAATCTGTAGGCTGATGGTCTGAAGCAGGAGCTGTAATGGAGGGTGTTTTTCCCTCAGTAAAAGACCTTTTAAAGCTCTGATACATTATTTAAGAGATGTGTCTGTAGTGCTTTCCTCACAGTGTTTTGTTCGAGAGGAATCGGACAGACAGTCCCCTAAAAAGAGAGCAATTTTTATATATGGACACAGATCTTTCTTTATTAGGTAAAATCAGACTGTACAGTAAGAGGCAAATGTAGACCAAATATCATTTATAATATCAAAGTCCACAAGTCTGATATACAGTAAGAGGATCCGGGACATCTAATGCCAAGTAATAATAAAATGACATTATTGTAGTATTATATTATCATAGTTAAAAATGTGATTATATTTTCAAATGTAATGTATTCCTGCAATGCAAAGCTGAAATTTCCGCATCATTCCTCCATTCTTCAGTGTCACATTGGAAACATTTCTTATAATTTTAAGTTGAAAAGAGTTTTGCTGCTTAATATTTTCATGGATGCTTGCTTGACAAAGATGCTTGACATTGAAAGTGTGTTTGCTCGTTCTGTGTTGCTACAGAAATTAGTATATTATTTTTACACTTATGCATTGTAAGTTACTTGATGGGTTTTTGACGGATCTGTCATTGTTTCTGTAATTAATTCATACGAGTGGCTTCACGACAGATAGCGAGAGATGTGCAAATGAAGTGATCCAGCCCCAGACGCTAATGCTGATACAGTGTGTGTGTCGCTAATTACGTGCAAAGACTGCGAGTAACACACTATAAATAGAGCTGTGTGAAGGGCTCTGGAGAGAGACACCGACAGAAATGGCTTATTAGAGAGAGATGATGTGTGTTTTTGTCCTCTCGACTCCTGTCACACATTATTGACGTTATTGGGTCATCTCTCAGTATTCAGCACGCTGTGTGTGTGTGAGAGAATTGAAGATTCAGTCTTTTTAGTCCACTTCATTAACATATTTCTTCTCTCTTTTTCTGTTTTAGGTAAGTAACACTGATGAAGACACATGCTGTCACTAGAAATCACTAACAACCGTGAGTGCGGAGCATTTGATATTGTATGGTGTGATTTGGATTACATTTTTTTTTTTTTTTTTTTTGCCAGTGCTTTATACAGTTTAAACTTGGTTCTTTTTAATGTTATTAATGTTGTAAATCTCTCAAATATTTTATTTCTCTTTGTTTTCATAGTTTTTTTTGCAGTAAATTCTGCTTAAACTGACTCCAACTTTTTGTTTTAATCTTAATCTCTATAATAAATTAAATACATTTGAGATTAAAAAAAAAGTGCACTCATATAGTTGCGTTCATTTTTAGTGTTCATAATGGTTGCAGTTTGCTAATTTTATTTATTTATTTTTTTCTAAAATGTTAGTTGTGTATTGTATTGTATTATATTATCTTATATTATACAGTGCTTCACTATACTTGTGGCGACAGGTCACATATTCATTTGCATATATATGAGGTCATTGCATCAAGTTTGCATTCAGAGTTTTGGCACTTCAGATCTGTTTAACTCTAGGAACGGTCACATACTGTAATACAGCTGAATTCCCCAAAAACTGGTCACATCATATTTTCTGTTGTCATACATAAAACAGTAAACACGACCCATTAATACAAGTTTACCAGGAATCACTCTCACTATACTCCTTAAATCCTGATTTATAATCATCATCTGATAAATAATATATAAATATAAATATATCTAACTTGCACTAAAAGGTGACTATATGCAGTGGTTTTGCCTCATTCAACACACTATTAACAGACAAATTATTTACATGTTTAAAAGTGCATATTATTTACATATTTAATATATCTGGGCGGCCCAGGTAAAGTCTATGTGTGGGAAGCACTGTAACATATTTAAATAGACATATTTATTTATTTTGTGGATTATTTGGAGGATTTTTATCCTATTGAACATTGAGCAATCTCCCCAGCACTAATATTGCATTAATGCTTATTAGCGACACAACAGTCATTGGCAGTTCAGATCTGTGTTCCAATGCACACTTTTATTCTTGATCTGTCTTTTTACTCCTTACAATACACAATTAAATGTTGATATTTTGTGGGGTTTTTTGCACTCTGTCTCACAGAGAGAGACATAAACCCCGATTAGCACCAACCTGTGTGCCATATCTGAAATAACTAATGAATGGTAATAATAAATCATGTTCCTGCAAGACAGATTATTGATCTTTACACATAAAGCCTGAGGCTGCTGTTTCAGAAAAAAGGGAGGCTAGACCTTATTCAGAGAAGATTCCACATTTAATTTGATCATAACAAAAATACGGTTATCCCATGTTCTCATCTCATGCTGTGTGTGTGTGTGTGTGAACATTGTATTATTATATATAATTGTATGTCTTTAGAGGCTTTTGTTTGTTTTGGTGTGGCTGCACTTGGGTAGATGATTTTTCTTCATTTTCCTTAGAATTCATTATATGTACATTTTGCACTACTTTCAGCTTTAGTGGTATTTTGTTACTGTGACGTCATGAGAATGAGTCATTTCTTCAGTACTGTGGCCTAATTTTATCAGAACCTGTTAATATTAATGAACGTATCCATCAAGCGACCACTTGTTCTCATGTTCCTCTGGCTGTCTGTTCTTTTTGCTAAATCAGTCCCGGTTTCTTCTATCTTTTTTGGGAATTGTTCTCATCATCATAGGGCCTGCTGGATTTCATGGATTTGTGTGTGTGGGAAAGAGGCGTTTTTGTAGAAAATGGCAGGCTGCGTTTTCCCATGAATCTGACCAAACCACAGCAGCCCCACCCACACCAAGTGGTGAAGATGTTCAGAAATAAACACAAGTGGGACACCCATGAAAGAATGACTGTGTTCAGCATCTTCCACCTCATAGATCTAGAATAAGCTGAAGAAATGTCAGTGCTGGTTTACAGTCGGGCAAAATCTCCTTTACAAAACAAACAAACAGACATGCCATTACCTTGATGCTACAGATGCCAGAACTCAGTGTGAAGTCACTGGGATTTTACTTCAGGTGTTAGAATACTATAGACTGCCACTGTACCAATGAAGTTTTATATTCTTCGTACACTATAAAGCAGCAGCATCTGACATGACAGTTATGTGTGTTTACACACACAGTCTCAAAGGTGGCATGTATGTATTTATGTATTTACACAACTGCATAATGTAATTAGCCATAAACATGAAGTATATAAATAATACAATTAAAAACAGGAGCTCATTACAAGGTAGTAATGCAATATTATGTAAAGAATGATTGTTGTCTTTATACTGTTTCTGCAGGGGCATTTTTGACCCATCATCTTTGACTTTGTCTGGCATTTTTGTGGCATTCTGTGCTTATTTATTTCCAATTTTTTGTTTTCTAGGTGTTGTTAAGCATAAGCAAAAATACATTAGGGGTGTTTCATGGTAAATAAATTAATAAATGCAGTGACGCTGCATCAAATAGATATTGGCCACAACTACCTTGAGAATTGTTGAATAATAGTGAGAAATATTAGCAAAGAAAATAAATTCAAATGAACATCTTTGAAAATCTGCAGTATAAAGCAGCAATTAAAAAGCGTGTTAAACCCCATGCAAGAGTGCATCTTTTTTTCCCCTCCGTTAGTCGTCTTGTGTTTATCACACTAGTTATTTGCAGCGGTGGGGATCTACAGCACTGAAGGGTATGTCCTGTTAAGTGCGCAGTGGGTTGTAAATGAGCAGGTAGATGCTTTTCTATTTCCTGTTCAGTAAATGATGCTGTTCTGAGATCAGCATGAATGATTGATGATGACAAAGTGCTGCTTTACTGCCGGAGAAACTGCAGGGTTTCTCCACTCCACCTGTTGTTCCACCTCTTTAATGGCAGTGCATTGCGGGGTTGCCGGTCAGGACAGAGTCTCACTGTATGCCCAAATCATGAGTAATGCTGTGCTCCCAGCTATGAACCATCTGCTTAAATCTATAGTACTGTACAAGCACCGATGCCGGTCATCATGGCCTCGACATTAAGACTAATTTATTTGTTTGTTTGGTTTTTGATTTCAAAAGTATTCCAGAGATAAAGTGAGTAGGATTTGATGGGGACGCACCTTTATGCAGAACAACGTTTTTATCTCACATAGGTGGCCATCATTTAACATTTAATAAACATTTGTTTTGGCATAGTGGAATAAAATGACAGTGAAGTCAGTGAATTGTCACTTGCAACCAGTTTTACTTCATTAAAAGCCTTGCATTTGCAAATGGAAGGAATTAATGAGAAAAATGATGGTCGATAGTGGCTATCACTTACCAGATCGGAGCAAAACATTAATGTGGGTTTTTATAAATGCTACTGTTGAAAAGTTTGGAGTCAATTAAGATTATTGAAATATTTTAAAATAACTGTTCCATTTGAATGTGTTTTAAATTGTCATTTTGTCATTCCTGTGCTGAATTTTTAGCATCATTACCCCAGTCTTCAGTGTCACATGCTGCTCAAGAAACATTTCTGTTTATTATGAATGTTGAAAACCGTTGCGCTGCTTCATATTTTTCTGCAAAGCATAAGTGTCGTTATAAAGGTCTTTACCATTACTTTTGATTAGTTTAATGCAGCCTCGCTGGCTAAAGGTGTTCATTTCTGCAAATCAATCAATATATCAATCTTACTGACTTACTGTTGAGCAGCATAATGTAATAGGTTGTCTGGCCTAAGTGACATCAGCAGAAAACAAACATACTTTTACAGTAAATAGTGTCCATTTTGACGAATCTTGTCTTGATTTGTGTTTCTGTGCTGTAGTCTTGGACCGTTTCCTCAAGCGTGTGTTTTTGCGCAGGTGTTGGCCTGCAGGTCTCTGTGTAAATGGTGAGTCAGAGAACGGTTTTCTTTTGCTTCGCTCTTTCTCATGCAGCTGAGCACCGCTGAACCAGATGTGTCATTAAACGGCTCTCAGCCTGAGAGGAAGTCTCCTTTTTTGTTACTCGAGATAATAGACTGGAGGCTCTTGACACGTGGCACTGAAAGCACACTGCCATTTTGCTAAAATAGCCCTTGTTTGTCTGTTCGTATTAGTTTGTGATTTTCTTCAAACGCTCTCAGATCCGGTACTCAAACATGTGTGTTCTTGTTTAAGAACTTCATGTGAGTGTGGGGTTTTTCCCACGCTGGTTTCATCATCTGTGTTCAAATGCCTGAAGGCTTTCTTTTGGTTTTACAAAGACAACTCTGATCATGAGTAGTCCCACACAGAATATGCACAATTATAATTTATATTTTCTACATTTATTTTGGCAGATATTTGCAGAAAGGCTCCTTAATAATTCGACAGTATAATTATTATTTAATGACATTAGCACAGTGTTAAAGGGGTCAAACGGTGGTACATGTACTTTTTCAAGCAGTTTGGACTGAAATGTGTGTTGAGAGTGTGTGTACACAACCACCCTACAATGATAAAGATCCACAGGTAGTTTTCTTTTAATTTAATAAAAATAAGTTGC
>JAUMHP010000059.1:15031765-15043224 GCA_032361065.1 Enteromius trimaculatus
AGTTTATAAAGATTTTTCAAATGTTATTTAATAAAAAATATTGTCTTAAAAATCGTTTTTTTTCTCCCACCCCCCACAAAAAACATTGTGATATGAACCGGATCGTGGGTTTGGTGTATTGTTACAGCCCTAGTACACATACTTTATTTACTTATATTTATAAATTATTTCAGCTTTGTATTAAATGAAAATATGAAATATAGTACAATAAATATAAATCTTTACTTAATTTGCTATCATTAACATTTTATAACCACATATTTAAATTTTTTCTACTTGCAGTTTTGTCATTATAATTCAGTGCATTTCTCTTTGTAACTTTGTAAAATTAATAAGCATTTTTATTGGTGATATGCAGCTGTGTATTCTAAAAACTGATTGATCAGTCATTCAGTACTGAATGAGTATTTTGTGTTTGGCTCGAGTGTCTTTGTATTTGTCCTCTGAAATACTGGTGTGTACTGTCTCTTTAAGACGTCTCTCCAGCTGTGCTTCTCAAGGTGGTCGTTTCCTCACAGTGAGAGCCTTTGATGAGAAGCTTTAATTAGAGCAGCGCTGTATATTATAGACACATTAGATTAAACATAAAACAGTCTGAAAATGACAGTCTGTAGCATGCAAATCTCCCTCTGAGATGAAGTAAAGCTGTCGTTCAGTTAGGTCTCTTCCATTGAGACATTGTTACTTTTTGACTGTAGTATCCAGTTTTTGTTTATTTGCTGTACAATTGCAAGATGCTGCATTATGTTAATTAACTTTTTAAGTCTTGCACCTAAACATTCGTTTGTAAGAAATGACTTGCAGTCCTTTTGTTGCAGCAAATCAATGTCAGTCCCAGATTTCACTTTCAAATCTAGATTCTGTCTGTGTGACTCCAGATGAATCATGTACTTGAACAGGCTTTATTCACAGACAGGCCTAGCACCCCAAATCAGCAGGAACTCTTGAGGAACATCCCGTCCAGTTGGACTTGCTTTCTGATTTCTCTTTTGACAGATGGTGTTGGACTTTGCTTGCAGTAATTCACAATGTATCTGTAATTGCTCCATCTGTTGTGAGGCTGGGTAATAAAAGCATTCATCTCTACGGATCATTCATTTCCTCCTGATGCAGAAGCCTGTCCTCACACATTCCTTATTCCTCTGTTATGCCAAAAAAACTGTAAATACTATATATCAGGGTTTCCCAAATGGAGTTGATGAAAACTTAAGAGAGAAATCAAATGTAACTTAAAAGCTCAAACAGCGATAAAAGGGCCCTCGCACGGCTTTAAGAAGACAGGAAACAGTGAGCAATGTAAATTTAAAGAAGCAAATATAGAAATAAAATGTAAAAGCTATTTATATGTGTCAAACTACCTGCTTCTAGCTGGTGGCGCTAAGTCTATAATTGAAAATTTACATGTAGATGTCTTTAGACCAGTACTTTTATAAAACATAACTCAAACATACCATGTTCAAACAGCACCAAACTTATATTAAAGCATGACATATACTGTTGTCTACAGGTGGCGCTATGATTATAATGGAATATTGGACTTTAGATGTGATCAGGCCAGGACTCTTATCAAACGTGAAGTTTGGGGCAGATGGGACATTTTATGACTGAGATACAACAACTTCTGTTTCCATGGTGAGACATCAAAATTTGTAACGTCGCCACAGACACACCCTTCAACAAAGACTCAAGATCTTCGCAATTTACATCGGGAAAGGCCTTTAGATTAGACTGACCAAATGTTATGTTGATGCCATTAAATATCTAGGAGTAGTTCATTACAGAGTAAAACATGTCACTTCCTGTTGCCAACAGGTGGCGCTATGTAACTTAATATGTGCATGCAGATCTGTTCAAGTCAGGATTCTTATCAAACATGTTTGGGGTAGATTGGACATTGTATGGCTGTGTTATAACAACTTCCTGTTTCATGGCGAAACATCAAATTTGGCCAGGACACAGCCTTTAATGAAAACTTCTTCATCCATTGATTGGCTGTATCTCTCTCTCCTCTCCACCTGTTGCTGTGGCGAACGCACTCGCGTCGTTGTCCTGTGGCTGCCATCGCATCTTCCAGGTGGATGCTGCACACTGGTGGTGGTTGAGGGCATGATTGTAAAGCGCATTGGGTGTATGTCAATACATGACAGAGCACTATGGTTACGTCTTCACTAATCCGGTTACATTTGAAATAGGCGTTTTCTTCAAAAAATGCTCCGCGTCCACACTTTCATTTTCGATCGTTTCTGAAGAGGTGATCATCCACGCTGAAATGACTGAAAACGCTTACGTTCCTGTATTGGACATGTGTGAAACGTAAGACGATTTGATCTGCATCATTTCCATCTGCCGTTTATTTACTTACATTATGTCTTCTTTGAAGAAAAGCTATCTGGAGCATGTACAAACTGATATTAATCATTAATAGGGCTGTCAAAATTGAGAGCAAACAAAACAACTGCTGTACAATGCTGGTCACATGACTGCATCATATGACTAAAATGCGCCATCGTTTTCGAAAAGCATCCGTTTTCACAGTCCACACTGCGATGCGAAAACAGCGTTTTCAAATATATCCACTTTGGAGAGCTTTTTCAAAAAGCTCCGTTTTCCTTGACAAAAGAGCAGTCTCAGTGTGGACGGAAAACCAAAACGCAGAGACGCGTTTTCAAGCGAAAACGTAAACGTGTGGACATGGCCTTGCAGTCTCTAGTAATGAGCTGAACCAGATGTGTTTGATTAAGGACACATAGAAAACATGTAGTGTTGGGGGGCCTCCAGGAACGTGTATAGGAACCTCTGATTTAAAGGATAATGTTAATGTGATAATTATTTTTTTTTTGTAATTTTGGTGAAGTTTACTTTAGCAGTGTAAGAGCAATACTGTTTTCATTTACACACAAGCAACTCATAATATAGTGTTGTCAGAGCGTCTTGTGCTGCGTGCTCCATCTCTCAAGGTGCTGAGAGTTTAACATGCATTTAGAAGCTCATTATGCACTTTGTATATATAATATACATGGACTGTTCATCACTTTATGTCATGCAGAGTCTTGTATCATGTTTGCAGAGGTTTTGGGTATCGTCTCGAATTGCATCTTACAGTCTGACACGCGTTAACGAGGAGAACAAAACCAAATGCTGTGAGAAGCATGTCAGCGGGAGTTGATGGCAGACATATAGGCTTTCCTACTGCTTTTCTAAGAATCCTCCCACTCTTGCACAGTCAGCGCGATGCACTGAATAAAGAGCTCTGTCTGCAGAGATGCAGTAAAGTTTGAAGTAATCCACGCTGGGTGGCATTCAGATGCATGTGCAGGCCAGCGGTCTGTTTGTCATGCACTCGAAGCGCTGTCGGGTTTGCTCAGCAGGGGTCGAGATGTGACCTTGCACACCGCTGTAGCATATACCTGCCCCGGCTGTGCTTGACATTTCTCGTTTTTACCAGCCGGCATCCCAGACCAGCCAGTGACAACCCCTCGCTGCACTAACACAGCCACACACACACACTCACTCACTCTCTATTGGCCTTTCCAGCCTGTCCGACTTGCATAACTCCTGACCACTGCTATATTTGAAAACATACAAAATCAAGACTCAACAATGGAGATATGAAGTAAAAATAAGCTGCAGTGTACTTATAGCATTCCCAGAATTTATCAGATTTTTCAGTTTGAATCAGAATTGGTTTGAATCAACTGAAATTTGACTACTTCACATTAACGAATGTGTTTTAATTAATGTCAGTTCGATTTGTTAAATAGATTCGTTTAAATTTGAGTGACTCATTCATTTTTGAATCTGACTAATTTTACTCTTTACTTTTGTGTTTGTGTGTTTGTGTGTGTGTGTGTGTGTGTGCGGACCAAATGCCCCCACAAGGATAGTAAAACCTGAAACTTTTGAGTTTGTGGAAATCAGCCAGCAGTCCCTACGAGGGGAAAAAAAGGTTAAAAGGTTTAAAAATATATATTTTTCTTTACTTACAGTATTGCACATCACAATTTCCATGAAAATATTAAATGGCACTTTTGTTTTCAGTGGTAATAATAATATTTTCTTATGCAGCAAATCGGAATGATTTCTGAAGGATCGTGTAACACTCAAGACTAGCGTAATAATGTTGAGAACTCGCATAAATTACATTTAATTAAAACAGGTAAAACATATTCAAATAGAAAACATTTATTTTAAACTGTAATATTATTTCACAATATTATTGTTGTTATTGTATTTTTGATTGTTGAGCAGTACTGACCCCAAACGTTTGAGCATTGTATGAAAGCTGAAGTCCCTCCCTCAGAGGGGAAATGTGAGTAGTTTGGGTGATGGGTGGTTGTGTGTGTGCTGGTGTGTAGTTGTGTTATCAGGCTGTGTTCCTGCAGGCAGAGGATGGGTGATATGCAGAGGCTCTACTGAGAGCTGTAGATTGTAGACGTACTACAGCAGCAGATAGAGCCACGAGGGCCTTCAGCAGGAAATATGTTCCTCTTTATCTTCAGTGCTTCCACCCAGGGGGGACCGTTCTCTGGGCCCTGAGGAAGGACAGGAGAGGTGGATAGTGTCTATAACGAGCTTTAACCGAGGTCATAAACTATTCTCTAAATTGCACATTTTAGCAATTCGTCAAGTATTTCCTGTGCACTTCAACAAATATTTAGTCAAATTAAGTATGTACTGAAATAGAAATTGGGCAAGTCTGATTTATTTTAGCAGATTGCTATGTTCAGACAGATTCCTTTGAGTCAACCAAAAATTAAATTGAAATGTTTCTTATAATGGATGGAAAGTTTTTGTTTCTGGGAATAATAATAAAAGTAATATAATGCGTCATATATATCCAATCTACAGTATGTAATCTTATATAATTAAATATAATGTATAAATGAAATTTTTTTGTTTTTTTGTTTTGGGGAATGATAAAATATTTAACAAGTACTAGTAATAATTTAGTCCTACTAATAATAACAACAATAATAGTAAAAATCATCTGATTCTGAGTTGCTCCCATTATAAATGGCTTTATTGTAGTAGTTATAATGCAGCTTACCACTTTTTCTTAAAGCTAATTGGACTTTAGTTTAATGACTTCAAGCTACAGCTTCAGAGATGCTCACCATAAGCAGGTATGAGCCCTGCAGCTGTGTTTCTGAAGATGAGTTTGCATGAGCGATGAAGGAAAGCTGTGCTGTGTGTTGATAAGATGCTGCAGAGCGGTCGGGGTCACTGCGGCTCTCCGGCGCTTCTGTGTGGTTTGTGTGTTCACATTGATCTGAAGTGACTGTGGGCATCAGGCTCTCGCTTGACTGCAGAAAACACAAAGTGACATTTACGCCCAGCGCTGAGCTACACTGAGGTTTTAATAAGTAAATACTGAGCCTCTGCTGTGTGTAATATAAGGCCACAGAGCTTATGTAACAAATCTCAGCTGAAATAAACGTTCATGAAAGAGATGTCGATGACTAAATCTTGTAAAACTAAGAGTCTTTTTATTTTTTTTGATCATTTCTAGTGGTGCTTTTAAGGTGTGCATCACTGTTATTGTTAGAGATGAATAAAAACCATCCAAACTTTGCTTTTCTAGTTATCTGAATTTTTTCATATTAAATTTACTTCAATAAATTCCGATTACAACAGCAAACTGTGTGTGTTTGCTACTTCAGTTTAAATTTAGGAACTGAAATGGCATTTAAAAGGCAAATGCTGCCACAATATCATTGTTTTAATGTCTAGACTTTTATATATAAACATATATAACATATTTTTCTTAAATATATTCATACATGTTTTTGTGTTTATATAAACAAAAAATATACACAGTGCACACACACACATGTGAATGTTTTGGATGTGATTAATCACGAATAATCATTTGACAGCACTAGTAAAAATGTTTTCTTCGTTGCATCCCAGATTATTATTGCTCAAGTTTCAGGGTTTGTTCTCAGTTTTATACTTGTATCTGACACCATTTGTGCTACTGACGCTAACTAATTTACACATCTTTTATTGATGATATACAGAGAATCATTACATGTGCGCTTGATAGTGTCCAGCTTTGCATGCATGATCAAAGACTTGAATGAAGCTACAGTAATAAGATGTCAGTCGCATGTGGCTTCTGAAGCATTCTCTTTTAGCAACTACTGTATTTGGTAAATTCCTCCATCCTACTATGCCAGAATGATATATTTTGTAGATTTATGACCAGGCATTACACTGTGTTAGGCCTGCATAAAAAACATCAGTTTGATTTAGAGGTGAAATTGAATTATGTCACAGGAAATTACATGTCAGTGGACTTTTTCCCAGTTACTTGTAGGGGAAAATTGAACAGGAAGAAGTGTTGAAAGTATTTAGTAAGGCAACATTTGTAATTTTTTTTGTTAAGAAAGGCAGTTTTCCCGTTGTCCTAAAATGTCACTAGTATCTGGAGTGTGTCTTAACACTAATGACACAGTCATGACTTTCACATTTTTTATGGACTTGTTAACTTTGTTTCAGATGTTTCTCCTTAAATAGATACAAATCAATATAGTGTTCACCTATAGTAAGTGCGTTGCATAAAGTTTGAATGAAAATGTCGATATCAGCTTACAGTGATAAGAAATATTTGAGATCACACTGATTTCTGAATTTTTAATGATAAATATTAGCACAGTAGATTAATTATCAAGATCTCTTCTGAGACCTTTTAAGAGAATTTTGAAGCGGGAGACACTTTATTTATATTCTCTCTGAATGCCATCCATAAGAAAACTCTAGAGATAAAATAGAGACCTCCTTTATTATTTTTCCATTCCATGGGGATTTTTCTAATAGAGTTCGCATTGAGATTCGGACTTTAAAATCTGAGCACAATCTCTGATCTCTTTATAGAAGAAACATGAGATTTCTTTCTCATGAGAAACTGTACAAAGCAGGAGACTCTTAATTTGCTTTCTCATTTTCTAGAGATGTGAAAGATTACTTGTGTATGAGTTTTATTTCCCGTGGGGAAATAGTGTTTATTATAGAATATCATAATATCATCATACTGCTGAGAAATATTTGAAACTACACTGAGAAATCCAACACTGATATCAGTTTGTGACAAATCTGAGACATTTATGAAGACATTCATGTTTAAAAGAGAAACATGAGATCTTTTTCTCAGAAAAAAATGAATTCAGGAACTCCCCTTTTGCTCTCTGAATGTCATCTAAGAGATATTCTAAAAATATACAAAAGATTTCCTTTATGATTTTTCTTTCCCATGGGGCGTTTCTAATGCAAACATGGTGTTTTGTTCTTGTACCTTATACCCTAAGCAGCCCAGGTTATGTTTGAGCATGCTTGTACTTCAATATTGTCTCACAGTATATCGTCTTAACTCTTTTCTTTGTTGTCATATCATTGTCATTGGTCCTGACCTTTGAGATATTATCATCAGCTTTAATACCTTGCTGCAGAAACAGGCTCTTCCAGCTGTCAGGCGTGTGCTTTATTTAGCTCTGTGTGTTGTCGGCCGGTCAGAGTTTCCCTTGTGGGGCCCCATGACGCTCACACACAGACAGCGAGTCACACAGTCTCTCCCAAACACACACACACACCCTGTACAGCCCAGAGCCGGCGCTGCAGCAGAGCGAGAGAGAGCGAGCGGTCTCAGGAAAAGAACCGGGAACCGTTGTATCGGCCAGTGAGGGAAGAGTGTGAGTGAGACGGAGAGAGAGAGAGAGAGAAAGGGTAAAGAAGACTAGTGATTGTCAAGAGGTTTAGCATGTGCTGCTTTCACTGCGTTAATTGGATTCTAGCAGCACCTTGACCGCTGTAACCGCCTGCCAACTCTTCCTTCATGTGATGACGGCCGGGATCAGACAGGAAGACGCAGGAACGCTGACAACCCTGAGGTGACGCTCGCTGTGTTTTCTCTTCTCCAGCTTGCCGTGCTCCATCTCATCCCTTAGGCTACTCCACCCATTCCTTCAGCAAACACCGCTGAATTAATCAGAGCTGTCCGCACTAAGAGGATCAATAGCTTACGTGGTGCTTGACAGGAGCAGAGTACTTTTTTGGGGGGGGGGGGTGAAAAATTTCCAGGACTTGCTGGATCGGACCTGCCTCTACATGGCATCTGGGCTGTCTGCACCAGAAAGCGACGGCGTGCACCTTTGGGTTTCCTTGAGGCACCGCCGTGCATCTCCGGCGTCCAAATGAAGCGCTTTCCCAAAACGGTTATTAATGCAGAGACTTCACAATGAGGATGTACCACAGTGAGTTTCAAATCCCACACAAAAGGCAGCGGAAGGACCCTCGTTCTGCTCTGTGTTTGTTATTTTTGCTTTACTACTACGGAACAACCCCTTAACCCCCTAGTTTTTCCTAACATGCCATTTTCTTGCCTTAAAATCTGATTTACGCACACTGTCTGCATTTTGTAAATGGGTGAGGTGTCTTCTCGAGACTCTTTTGTGGAATAGAACACCAAGAAGATGTACTCTTCGTTGCTCCTAGCGGACTTCTTGTTTCGGAGATGCTTGGAGCAGGTTTCAGTGGAGGCATGTAAGTAGGGTGTATAATGGCTATCCCGAGGCCGGCGTAAGAGTTATTTATTCGTGAGAGAGAGGAGCCAACCCGAACCACACCTTCGCTTAAATGAAGACCGGCCGAAATTACACAGGAAGGGAGAAAAAAATGATGCATGTCAACAATTTCCCGTTCCGAAGGCATTCCTGGATATGGTGAGTAGAAAAAAAAAATGGATTGCAGAAGGAAACAGGATGCAATAAATAGGTCTTGTGTGTTGTTGTGTTCCATGGAACTAGGGGTTGATAGGTCTCGACTGTTTACACAGCAAAACATTGATGTTCCCACATATTGGTTTGTAGATTTGTCTTAATCTTGAGGTAAATATCAGAGGGTGTCAGTGTAGTAAAAGCAAAGTAGCTGATGGTAGGCCATGCATGAGCTTCAGAAATCAAATGCACTGTTGCCTGTGAAGGCCTGTTCAAACCAAGAACGATAACAGGGCCTTAAAATACAAATCTTCAATCAAAGCAGAAAGTCATGGCATTAAATGTGGAATGCACTGCAAAAAAAGAAATCTTCTACAGTGTTGTTTTTTTTTTTTTTTTTTCAAATATCTTAACATTTTAGATCCATATATGCAAGTTAAAAATATAAAGTCATATATAGTTATTGTTACACAGCACAGGTTACCATTAGGCATTTGCTGCGAACATGTCACATAATGATGTTTATTTTCGCTCTCCTCGGCTACATGTGCAGCCACAGCCATTTTTTTTAGGACTGTAGGCCTCATGGGTCCTCCAAACAGCTTTTGAGGCTGTCAGCACCCAAATATGAACAGCAGGTTATGGTGTCATTACCCTGTTGTGGAAAAGCCGAAAAACAAAACAGCGCCACAATGAATCAGACGTGACAGCAACATGCTTTGGGTTTCATGCTTTGCTTGTCTCTAGGGCTCTGCGGCATCTATAATGGCATCGCTCTGACATGCAGCTTTACTATGGTGATAAATGAGGTAACAGGAAAGTTAGTGTGGCACATGAACAGGGATTCAGTCCAGGGAGGTCTGTGTTTCTAGTTTCTTGTAGGAGTGTCACACTTTAGTTTCCTTATGTCACAATTTAAACAGAGGCGTCATAAAAAAAAGGCACTGCATGGAGTAGCACATGACAAATGACATTAAACAGACCTTTGGCGCCAGTTTAGTTTATGTACCAACAGTGCTTCCTAAATATGTAGAAGGAAAACAGACTTGCAATTTGCATTTTTCTTCGCTATGATCAAATTACAGAGTTGCGAAAGCACCGTATGATTTCTTTCCCACCCTACAGCAAGACGGTGTTGTTCTGTGAGAACTGAAAGCATACTACTGATGCTTTGTGCATGTGTGGGTGTGTGTGTGTGTGTGTGTAAACTTTTACCCATTTTTTTCTACTTCCACCTACATTATTTGAGAAGAAATCGATGTGATGGGTGCCAAATCGTTCAGCTGAAGTTTCTGCACTCTTCTGGATTTAGAAACTACAGGGTTGAGTTCAGATCAGGAACCTGCTGCCTTTAAGGTTGTGTGTTATAGCCTTAAGACAGAGCTCTCATCTCAGTCATCTTCCCTAAGGCAGCGCAGAACACTTCCCATTGACGTTCAGTGTGAAAATCAAACATTTCTGTGCAGTGCTGTATTTTTTTAGCAGATTTGTAATTCTGTTAATGCATTTGTCGGGTCAAGACATGTCAAAGCTCATTTCCCCGCCGGTAAGAGCAACACAGTCTTCTTATTTTAACCGACTTCAGCTTTTTGCTTTTACAAACAGACATGTTTGCTTTGATTTTTAGATTATAGAAATTGACTAATTATGTTGTTTTAAGCAGTGAGAAGAAAACATTAACTTACGTCACAAGCAGAACACGACAAGTTTATGCAAACATTCGTCCCAATTGCAGAAACTGAACAAAGACAAGGTTCATTTGCTTCTGTTTGCAAAACAGACAAGTTAGCTTAAACAAGTTTTCTTTGAATCACCACTGGAAGAGAGCTTGTGCTTCCAAAGAAATGCAAACACGGGACTTTTTTAACAATAGTGTCAACAATTTTATTAAATTATATTGTATAATATATATTTATGGCTGTCCGTTTAACGCATTAATGAATGAATGAAGCATTTATATAATTTACATAATTAGTTCTAAAAAAAATATTTTAACGCAGTTATCGCACTGGCCCTGCCCATAATCTTATATTTCATACAATTCACTGTTGATAAATATGATGCAGGGCAACAACTCCGTAAATGCAGTTATGCCCCAAGTACATACTCAAGATACTATATGAGTTTTTGTCTCATTTTTATATCATATCACATGAATATCACAAGTTTAAAAGTGATTTCATGCAACACTTGTTTAAACCACATTACCTATAAAGCCACAGCAGAATTGTAGCGTGTCTCTGAGCAGCACAGCAGTGTTTCGTTTCTGAATAAACCCGTGTTTTGAACAAATTGTGTGAATCAATGATTCAAAGACCCATTCATAAAGAGAGCTGTTTACAGGATTCCTAAATGAGTCAGCTGTTTGAAGGAATCAAATGAATGACACACAAAGACATTTTACTATAAAGCGATAGTTGATCCATTGTTGTTATCATTTACTCAAGCTTGAATGTTAGCATCATGGCGTCCGATTGAGGAGTCGGAGGTCATTATTTAATAAGGCTCACAATACATAATTAATGCTAGGCCATTGTCGCCTAAACTTTTATGTGTAGTAAATTTTATTTTGAATTAAAAAAAAAAATATATATATATATATATATATATATTTCTAATGCTACATTTTGTAATTTCTACTTTAATACCTTCCTGTTTAACAAAAAAATAGCTTTAAATAATATTTTAGGGATATTTTCACAGCCAAATTAATGAATTAATAATTTGATTAATTTTCTAAAGATAAAA
>JAUMHP010000059.1:15043288-15053408 GCA_032361065.1 Enteromius trimaculatus
GGGATATTTTCACAGCCAAATTAATTAATTAATAATTTGATTAATTTTCTAAAGATAAAATGAAATATCATATGCATCAAGTCTGAACTGAATTTAGTTTTGTCAGGGAGGAATTTTAATGGAATACTTGTGAGAACAGCAAACGTCTGCGGACAATGAAGGAATTTAAAGCATTTTATCACTACTGTGTGATTAAGCCTAAAATCACGTAATCCCAGTCTCTTTTGAACACACACACACACACACACACACAAACACACTGCTTGCATTGAGCTGATTGCCTGCTCTCCTACTATGTTGTTTTGTGCATTTTGTTTTGTTTCTTCCTGAGGTTGCATGCCGTCAGATGAATTATGGGTGCTACATTGTTACATCAATGGAATTGATGTTCTGAATAGCTTAAAAAGGACAGAGCTTGTCGGCATGCAACACCTTATTCAGTTGGTTTCACTTGATTGTGCTCATCTATTTTCCGTCTTCTTGCATGTAAGCTTGTTTGAATGACCTTTGCACCTTCGCATGTGCCTTCCTGCCATCGCTAATTGGGGAAAATCAATTACTGCAAAAAGCAGTTCAGCAAAATAATGAAGGATTAACCAGAAGTGAGCTTAGAGTGTGTTTTAGAGATGCTCGGCAATAGTCTCACTGTTTATGACACCTACATAACATACCTTATGCAAGTGCAAGTAAGACCAGTGCATTAAATCATGTGTCTGGTCGCATGTACGTAGCAAGCATTCTTACTGTTTCTGTATGCTGCACACAGCGGCAAACTGATTAGCTTTCTGATTCAGAAATGTGGTGTTTTATTAATACGCTGCTCTTTATTAATATGCATTGGTGCTATAACCTTGAATGCCTCGTGGCTCGCTCTGTACCTACTGTGTAACTGTAAATTTACTCCATTCATCTGTTTAGGAATCACTCATAGAGCAACAAGCCACCCATTAGTTGCATCTGCACTACTGTAGTAGTTTTATAACGGTTCGTTTCACAATGCGATATTTACTGCATGCTGTCTGCCAAAGCTCCCAGAGCACCGTCCCTGGAGCGTGTGTCATGCTAGATAACAAATAACCCACACACGCAGACACTGCACACCAGAGACCGCCTCTGTTTCTCTCTGTGTGTGTGCATTTAAACATCAGCGCATGCTAGAAAACAGAGATTTAAATCATGCTAATGCTGTTCCTCCATTGCAATAAATCATGATGAGTTAATGTACATTTAGAGTTTTCATTAATGCTTAAAGGGTTAGGGCACCACAAAAATGAAAATTCTGTCATTAATTACTCACCCTCATGTCGTTCCAAACCCATAAGACCTAAATTAAGATATTATTGATGATATCAGAAAGCTGTCTGTCCCTTCATAGACAGCAACACAACTGCAATGATCCCAGATATGGAAATGTAGAAAAAAGTCCATGTGACATCAGTGGATCAACTTTTTGTGATGTTACAAGAATCTTTTTTTTATTTATTTTTTTTTAGTACAAAAAAATCAAAAAATAACATAATTTACTCCCCTGGCTTGTGTCTTCCACCATTTTAGAGAGTATCACAACACATACGTACGCTTTCCCCAGGCGTAAAACAACCACAGATTATGTGCATGTATGTGCTTTCTCCCGGAGGTAAACAAGGCTGATTAGGTCAAATTCATTGAAGCATATGTTGTGTTCTGATGCTCTCTAAAATGATGGAAGACGTAACTCAGGGGAGAAGAATGGTTGAGTAAATTTTTATTTTGTTTTCTTTGTGCAAGTATTCTCGTAACGTCACAAAAGTGAAGTTGAGCCACTGATGTCTGATGTTTTTACTACGTTTCTGAAACTGGGATCACTTCAGTTGTGCTGCTGTCTATTGAGGGTCAGATGGCTCTCTGATATCATCAAAAATATCTTAATTTCTTAATCTTAATGTTCTGAAGATGAACGGAAGTCTTATGGGTTTGGAACAACATGAGGGCGAGTAATTTATAACAGAATATTTATTTTTTTATTTCAACATGTCTACTTTCAGACGCGTGTAACATAAACATCCAAAATACACATTTAAGTGTTTTATTTGCGTTTATGGACTTACATTACAATACATATCTTTAGACATTTGTCTTTTTTATACCTCTTAAAAAGAGGCTGAATGACACACAAATGTTCAAGAATGTCACATTGACAGGGAAAGTTGCATTGTTGTAGGTTAACTGTGGCATTTAAAGCAAGGTGACACATCGCTGCATTGCCTCCTCTTTTCTAGCGATCCACACCAAACAGCAGCAGTATCCTGGGGTCAGATTGAAGAGGCAGAAGCCATTATTATTATGGCTTACAGTGCAGACATGAGCTGAATCAGCAGATCTTAACAGCTCCTCGTCTTGCCTGCATGCACTACATCTCAATGCATTTCTGCAGACAGGCAACTCAATGCTTATTTTAGCAAGCGGTTGGGAATTGAATGTTGTTGTTGTTTTTTATAAAAACATATAACTTTTGGCATTTAGCTGTGCATCAAATATTATTATTGGAAATATTGATCCAAAAGATCTATTACATAACCAAATGACGTTAGACACCGAGGATAATACGTAGTAATCTTTCTATAAAAAGACTGACAGCATTGCTTGTGACGTCTGGAGATCCTCCCAGGCTTACCCCTGAGACGGGGCATCCCTGGGACATCCCGTGTGTATGCGCAGCCATGGCTAAGGGAAGGTCAGTGACATCACAAAGGTAGGGTTTGATGAGATTAGTATTAGTGTGATGCACTTCCAACAGCAAAACCATTTCCTCAGCCATGTGCTGATGCTACAGACTCTTCTTCATATCTGCTGCACTGTGGAGAATGTAAGGATTAGACTGAAAGAACCTGCAAGTGTGTAGTGCCAGAACTGTTGAAAATGACGTTGCAAATGAAGGAGTTTGCTCCAGAAAGATTAGCAGGAGTATGCTTGTATGTATCGCTGTGTCCGGCTGGATAATTTGCAAGTCCTATTTTAAAAAAAAAAATATTTTGACTTTGTTTTGAACAGAATTCCAATAGAACTCAGTTCATGGCTACATTTTAATTTAATTTAATATATTTAATGCTATTTATGTTATATATAATAACATAAATGTTGTTATGGGCCTTCATACATTTAATTACATTAAATAAAAGATAAAAGGATATGTACAAATGTGTGTGTGTGTGTGTGTGTGTGTGTGTACATACTACCGTTCAAAAATTTGGGGTCTGTAAGATATTTAATGTTTTTTAAAGATGTTTCTTCTGCTCATCAAGGCTGCATTTATTAGATTAAAAATCCAGAAAAAACTGTAATATTGTGAAATATTATTTCAATTTAAAATAACTGTTTTCTGTGTAAATATATTTTAAAATGTAATTTATCCTGTGATACAAAGCATCATTATTCCAGTCTTCAGTGTCACATGATCCTTTCAGAAATCATCCTAATCTGCTGATTTATTACTAGAATTGAATGTTGGAAATATTATATTATAATATAATTTAATCACACAATCAGTCATGAGAATTTTTACATTGTTTCACAGCTCTTTATCCAGCGAATGACTGATTTTGATTAAAAGTCATTTGCTCCTGATTTGCGCTGGACTGAAACTCTGAAGGATGTGTTTGCATGCTGTCGTTTTGCAGTGATGAGCTGTGATGAAATCATATCCTGTATCTAGAAAACGGTCAGCTCTGTTTGCTCTTGTGGTTAATGACTAAATGTACCGAGAAAAAAAACAGTGGTGCAATGTGGATACGGCATTAGTCAAGATATTCAAGTAAAAAAAAAAAAGAAGGAAATTAATTGGAGAAGATTATAGGTAGCCGATTCACTTTTTCTAATGAATAACCATTTCGTTTTAAGTCATTTTAGAAGGGCACAAGCTTTGACAGGGTGCTTGATCACCTGAATAATGTGCTGTACCCTCACAAAGACTGTTTTGCTCTAGATTAAACCTTGCATCTTTTCACATTTTCACTGAGGTTCTTTTGGCCCACAATTGCTTGTATTTTCCTTTGCTTTGAGGATCTTGTTTCTGATATGTGTATCTTGAATACATATGTGTTTATGTCAATTTTGATCTGCATGACTGTGTGTTAGAAACGTGTTTACTGCACCGTTATCTGTGATGCACTCGAGGGTATTTAAGGGGATGAGGTGGCTTAACCTTCTTTTGTTCTCGTTTAGTCCTCCATGCGGGCACAGGTGGTCTTCTCTCCAGAATATGTCCTCTCGCTGAGGCCTAATCTCATTTGGACTTCAAAGAATGTTTTTCTTTTAAATACCCTCCGTCTCTCTTTGTTTCATGTTTCACGTTATTTATTTTGTGCCCAAAATAGCTGGTGCCTGACGTTAAGCTCGTTTTATTCATTGTCGGTATATGGAAACGCTTTGAAAATACACTCTTAAAAGCAAAAGCTCTTTTTTGGCATCTACAGTTCCACGAAGAACATTTAATGAAATAGTTTACCCAAAATGGAAATTTGATAAAAATGTATTCGCCCTCAGGCCATCCAAGATGTAGATCAGTTTGTTTTTCATGGGAACAGATTTGGAGAAATTAGCATTCCATCAATTGCTGGCCAATGTGTCCTCTGCAGTGAATGGGTGCCGTCAGAATGATAAAAACATCACACTAACCCGCACGACTGCAGTACATCACTTAATGTCTTGCAAAAGCAGCATGTTTGTGTGAAACAAATCCATCATAGGGAAATGTTTAGCTTCCAGTAGAAATTAAATTCATTCATAATATTTTGTTTCTCCAGGGAGGCTGTGTCTGAATAAGGAGAGAAATATGCACAGTTCAAAGCAGTAAAAATAGTCCAGAACAGTTTTAAACAAAAATGTCAGTGGATTTTGACAACAGGAGATGGACCTTTTCACACGAATGCTGAAACCCTATGTTAGTGCAGGCCAGGGGGGAGGGGGAGGGGGTGGCAGTCATACTCATACAACCATGCCTAGTATGAGCACACACTTTCACACACACAAATATTTTCACTGAAAGGTTCTATGGCCAGCTTTTGGAGACTTTATTTTCAAGAGTGTAAACTTGTTGTTAAAGGTTTAGTTCACCCCAAAAAGCAAATTCTGTCATTAATTACTCACGCTTATGTCATTTGTTCAAGACCTTTGTGCAACTTCAGAACACAAATTAAGATATTTTTGATGAAATCAGAGAGCTGTCTGGCCCTCAATAGACAGCAGCCCAACTGAAATGATCCCAGATATAGAAACATAGTAAAAGTAGAGAGTATCACAATGCATTCGCATTCTTTCCCTAAAGTATAAACAGTGTTTATTACGTTCATGCTTGTGCTGATCTAGGCTGATTACGTCACATATGTTCTTAAGTACTTTCCAAAATGGCAGAAGACATAATTCAAGGGACAGGAATGGATGAGTAAATTATTTTTGTTTTTGGAGGGTCACAATACAGTAGCATCAAAAATATCTTCATTTGCGTGATGAGCGAAGGTCTTACGGGTTTGGACGACATGGGTAATTAAAAATTAGATTTTTAATTTTGGGGTAACCTGACGCTTTAATACCAACAAGGACAACATAACCTGCTATGATCACCATCGCAAAGAGACTGAGATGCTAAACTCTACCTGAAAAGCTCTCTTGTGTTTTCCGTGACAAAAATGTGCCACACAGCGACTTGACTGAGAAGACTTGTCAAGTGGCTTCTGCAGATGCTCCAGCGCAGAGGGAGTGAAAGCGTGGTCTCCTGTGGAGAGGAGCGTTAAAGCAGTGAGACGGAGCGAGACGCTGAAGCTGGCAGACTGGCGGCAACTCTCTCATCCCAGGTGATCGGCCTCATGGCAGTCACTAATTAAACCCGCCGTTAGAAAGAAACGTATCCCTCTTATTACAGGGCGCCACCGACAGGCTTCCAGGGTGAGTGTGGTCTGTCTGAGATCTTGGGTAAATGGAAAGACAAAGATAGCCTTTGATGGCAAATTAGGCTCAGCAGACATTAAGGAGAATGAAAAAGTCGTATTTAGCTCTATAAGGCATATTGTATCATATTTGACACATTTCTAAGGTCTGCTGCATGCCTTCTGTTCGTCTGAATGATAGTTTAGACTTTAAAAAGGCTTTTTAGTATGAAAGCAAAAACGTATGTTGGTGGTAGATGTCTGTTTGCTGCTCTTTTTGTCCATATAAAGATCAGCATCTGTACCAAATTGCATAATTTTCCTCAGTTTAGGTTTTGAATAAAATTTGTTTTTGAGTATGAGAATATTCTCAACTATATCATACTATGTCCATATTTCTGGTGGCTATCGAGACGTCTCTGCATTTGATAAATGAAGTTTAATCTCGCGATTATACATTACCATTACTCTATTTTCCTACTTGATAATGTTCAGTGCTTTGCTACAATCTGTATTGTTAAAAGCGCTATATAAATAAAAGTGTCCAATAATATGATACTCGGCAAACAACTTTTTCTTTATATGTACAGTATATGAAAAAAATAAAGGTTTCGTTTTAAATGACCTCTTATTTTATAGGTCTGACTTTAAAGGTAAAACTTTTTCTAAGAGATGTCAGAACTCTGTTGCTATTAATAGCTCAGTTTCATCTAGACACTTAAACTTGTTTCACAGCATTCATAGTTACGGCTGAACCTGCCTCGACTCTGAATCTGATCCACTGAAGAGCTTTAGGAGATCAGCTCTGGCTGTATGTCTCGTCTTTCACCCCTGCACCTTTTGTTTGACCCGTGTATACTGCAGGGATGGGCGCTTCACATTTACCTACCTTCATTGTATTTGGAAGACTTTTTAAAACAACAGTTTTCTTCTTGAATATATTTAAAAATGCAATTTATTCTTGTGATCGAAGCTACTTTTAATTTTCGCATAATCCTTCAGAAATATTGGAATACGCTGATTGCTGCTTTATAACAGGGTGGTTTGGAGCTCCAGGAAAACAAGACGGAAAAGTATGTCATGATGAGTCTAGAAAATGAAAGACTGATTCGTTTATTAAGTTAAAAGCATGTATCATGTGACTTGTGATGTCAGTGAATGGTGGTTTTGTGTTTCAGTATCTGCCGATGGCCGTAACTGTACCTGCTGGACCAAACCAGCGTGTGGCGTCAATGAAGAGCGCATATAAATGAAGACGCCACCTTCCTTATTAGGCAGTTCAGTTAGTGACGGAGGGAGGGATGGGATCTGAGCTGAAGCAGGCTAGTTAACTTGATCCAAGAGAAACATTCCAGCGGTGCTTCCCAAATAATCCAGGGTCAACAGTCCCCAGAGGACACACTGATCTTTCAACATGTCCAATTCCCAAAGACATCTGGATTTACTTAGGTTTAGTGTCTTCTGTTCTCGGGTTTGTAACACACTCCTCCAGGCTGTGTAGTGCAGTAGAACTCTTCAGTCATCAGTCAGTTTAGCAATGTATTTTTCAGTGATGTCAGCTGGTCGTAAATCACGGTTTCACCATCAACAGGACAAACATGGATAAGTGAGCTATTGTTCACAAGTCTCTGTTTCACAAACGCCACTCCTCGCTCTTTTATCGGTCAGGAAGCTGTTGTATTTACATAACCCAACTCCAGCCGCTCACCCACTGACATCTGATCCACTTCTCCTGCGCTAACTTACTAGTTACAAGCTTTTAGAACCAGCTATCCATCCACCCATCCATCCACCCATCCATCCATCCACCCATCCACCCATCTTCCTTACTTCCTTATAGGTTTGTCTTGACGAAACAAATTTTTCTTGATTTTCTTGTTTGCGAATTTTGAGTTTACAATGTTTCCATCACGTGAGCTGCTGTCAGCTGTGAACTGTTGTGTTGTTGTTTTTTCTCAGCTGACTGCATGTGCTTAAATCCCAGGTGCAAACAAGGGCCTGAAATGGCGCCCATATTTGCTGTAGTTTCTTATTTTGACATGTGTGAAGCTGCTTCCAGTGTTAAGGCCAAGGATGAGGACAGGTAGAGCAGCGCAGGGCTTTGGGACACAGGTGGCGGAGTGGATCCGTGTAAAGTGGTGGCTAAATGAGGGATGGCAGGAGATGTGATTGTGTCGTCTCTGGGTCGCCATCGTAGACATTGAATTAGACCAATTGATAGAGTCATTTGGCAGGAGAAAGTCTCACATGGGGCCTTCATCTTTAGGTCAGCATCTATGTCCCAGAAGCCATCTCCTTTTTCCAAACAAACTAATCAGCTTGTCAGCCTTTTTTCAACCATATCTGGAGTGATCCAATGGCGATGCAGTTGTTAATTGTGAAGCCCTTGTATTGTGTTGTTCAGATCTAAGTCTGGCAAACATTATTAAACAGATTTGCTGTGTTGAGATCAGATATGAGAGAGTCACCCTCTAGTGGCGTTCAAAGGAAACACAGCACCACCGACTCATCATTCTGGTATGTTTAGCATAATAACACTTCATTAAAAATTTTTTTGCATTAAATCAAATAATATTTTTCTTTGTGTGGTATATAGGTTCAGTCATCAGGTAGGGCGGGCATATCACATAATATTTAGCAACTAGGATGTGAAAAGTTTGGTTAGCTTGTTTCCATGATGTGCACAGCAACAGGACTGCACCTGTAGAGGGTTTTGTCTGCACCTCGGGGACCATGGGTACAATGCTGATGAAAAATGCAGAGGTTAGGAGCCAGAGTTTAGACTAGCTGTTTACAAGGTGATATATAGCCACGCCAGCTCATCTACATAATGCTGACCTTCTGTCTGTGCACATGCATGCAGACACAGCTGGATTCGCCCAGGTCACATAATTAGATAACAAATTCTGAGGCACATTTTTATTTGAATTTACATTTTTTATTATTAAACTTTTTCTGTTAAGCAAATTTTTATTCGTCAGGTTAATAATTATTGCATTTGCACTTACAATTATTATTATTATTTTTTTTACAAAGCATGCATGTAACCCAGCTTTATGTTAAGTTTTACTTGGATTTGATTTATGTTTCAACATTTCAGTGCAAAGCACACAGTTACAACAGCTTTTAATTACACTTTCTTCAGTTTGTACCAGGTGAATTCATATTTAACACTGCTTTGTATTCAATGGTCGTATTTTCTGCCCGGTTACCCGACCAGGAACTACCCAATAGCAGCTCGTCGCTAAATGAATCATCGGTTTCAACCCTAGAATCCTTTTAGAGCAGATGGGATCAATGAAGCCATATCTTCTTCTCTGAATTAGTCATAGTTTTCTGTTTAGTAGAGAAATTAATAGTCAGGGAAAGAGGCTTTATGATTCTCACAAACATCTGCTGCTCTGCTGTTTTCATCACCAGAGCTGAACACACGGTCATAAATCAACACAATGAATTCACCCGTCTATGTTCGCTCACGGTTCCCTTCAGCATGGAGAACGATGCACGAGCATACAGTAGGGTTTGTAACAGTGTTTTTGGTTTTTCCATTCAATTGTTTGTGCTACAGTAGTATCTAGAAAGCAGAGTGACCAACAAACATTAGAGTACATATAATAATATGTTTTAATATGCAACATTTGTTTTGATAAAAATTTGCATAACATTTATTTACTTAAAAATTGCTCCAAAATATAAACATGTACATGGTCAAGCGGTCATTAGGGAAGTTCACACTGGGCGAAACTGGATGTCCTATAATCAGACAGTTGATTATTATAAATATAATAAAGTAATGTATTACTACACCAGGCTTAGTTGGGTCCACTTCTCCTCTGTCCGGACGCCCAGCACTTAATTTCCAGTTCAATATTAAGCACATGTCAGATTGTGTAAATGACCTTTAGTTTGTGTGTGTGTGTGTGTGTGAATTTGTTTCCAGCGATTGGTCCACGGAGCTCATAGGTGGTCTGGTCTCTTTGTGCCGATACACCACCTGATCTGGATACGGAGTGAGAAACAGAATAAGAAAGAGACAGACTAATTTTAGCGAAGATGCCATTCTTTTTACGATGGAACGAGTACATTGTGTGTTAAGGAGAGTGTTCCCGGTTTCGGCTGATCTAATTAATGCAGCCTAACAATCTTTAACAGATTTGATTAATAAATGTGTATCAGTGTGTTATGTGTAAGCCAGAGTAAAGAGATGTGTCTTTAATCTA
>JAUMHP010000059.1:15053508-15085630 GCA_032361065.1 Enteromius trimaculatus
CAGTAGATTTTGATATTCTAGGTATTATCAAATGGCCAGAGTTTTGAGAACGCAGCAAACGTGGAGGACTATAATGTGATAAGAGCTCGCTCAAGTACTGAGGAGCTAAGCTGTTCAGCCGTGGCTTTATAAGTAATTAACAAGATTTTAAAATCTATACGATGTTTGATAGGGAGCCAGTGCAGTGTTGACATAACTGGGCTAATATGCTCATACTTCCTGGTTTTAGTACGCTTGATAGTAAATTATCAAGTGTGCAGAACAACCACCCAATAAAACATTCATATACGCAAGTTATTATATTAATATCATAAACGAACTATTATTCGACTAATCGTTAAAATGCAGGAGTGTTAGTAGACTAGGAATATCTTTAGTCGGGGGCAGCCCTAATCCATATGGTGTTTACACATGACTAGATAATGATATCATCGCTTTGCTGCAGGATTTCAACACCATTAACATCAATTCCATGTGACAGTACAGTAAATCTAGAGCATTATTTCGACATTGATGCGTGCTGTCTAACCACTGTAGAGTTCAAAATATCTAAGAATGTAGATCCTAACGCATCTTTTTCTTTATCAACATGGATATTAAAAGCAAAACTTTATCTGCAGCCAGTACTAACTTCATGGTGCCCTGGTGGCCTGTATACAGTAGCCAGTACAAACATCACAGGGGATTTATAACTATTACATGTTTTTCTAGATAATGTTACATGCAGCACCATAACTTCAAACAAGTTATACTTAAAGCCTGCTTTCTGAGAAATACTGAGAATATTGATATAAATTGTAGCAACGCCACCTCCTTTGCCTTTTGGACATGGCTCATTTTTATAGCTGTAATCTTGGGGTGTAGACTCATTTAAAGTAATGTATGTGGGCAGCTCCAGTGGTGAACTGGCAGGTCTCTGGATGAGAGCGTATCTCTGCTGTTCCCCACATACGATGTTTGGCTTGAGGTTGAGCGAGGTTCTGAATATGACTATGAATGCTCAGTGTCTCTGCAGCAGAGGTGTCACATTGCTCAGTGCCGTGTTCATAAAGCGAGGACGGGGTAAGAGATGAGCTGATGTCAAAGATGAGTTTACCTGCTCGCACCGACCTCCTGTCCCTCGAGCTGCTTGTCAAACCCCGCTGCATGTCCACCAGCGGTTCACCGTTTGCCACCAACAAACCCATCGACATTAAAGCCCGGAGAAGATGGTAATGGTTGTTTTTTGCTATTTTTAACTGGTTTATGCTGGTGCAGATTACAGGTTTTTAGCTGTTTGCCCATGCTGGGCTGCTTTGCCCTCTATGGCTGTTTGTTGTGCTGGTGTATGCATTTGTTTATTCTTATAGCGAGTCTTGTGGAGAAGCAGAGCTCAGGCTGGTAATGTGTTTATATCCTCACTTAATCACTTTCGTCTTAAAGAGACTAATAGAGCCGTATCAGGTGAGAGACACTCACTCGGATTCACTTGCTGTAGAAAAACCTACTGAGAATTATGCTATTTTTAGTAGTATTTCCAACATGTGTCACTTTTACTTTTGGGAGTCAACTGATGTGCCCAGTGCTGATGTCTGCACCTCACAGTAAAGCAAGCAGATGAAAGCAAGTTGCATGCATGCTTTTCTCAAAATGGTATGGCTTAATTTGGCACTTTTACTGCATTTGGTGTCAAAAAATCGAATTTGCTTAATTTTAATTAACAAGCACCTTTTTGGCATTCGTAATGGTTACAAACATGACTTGGTTCAGTTGATTTTATTTCACTCCTGTTCAATTAAATGTCTTTTTGGTTTTTTTTAAAATAAACTTAAATATTTTTAGATATCAAGATTTAATTAAGAGTTATATTCCCAAATAGATTCTATAAAAGGTTTTTATTGTTAGTTCATTTGAATTATTTAGCACATTTTTGACATTTTATGTTTTAAATTAACATTAATAAATGTGTCATGAATGAACATGATTTTTTTTGGTAGATACTAACGTCAAACAGTGCTAATTCAGTTCAAATGACTCAATTCAGATTATGGTTTAATTTGGTTCAATACGTTTGACTCAGCTTATTGTAATTGCAATAAAATTAAATATTATGTATAACATTTTATGTATGTTTGTAAGTATTTTATATTTTAAAACTATAATTTTTTTTATAGCAGTAATGTAGACAAGTAATAAATGGTGAATATTTGTTTTTAGTTCATGATGTCAAATAACTAGTGTTAAGAAATTACACCTTACTGGAAAGTGATACCAATTACTAATACTTCTTTATAAGCAGGGGTCAGTCCAAAACTGTGAATGAAATCTTAGTGTAGTGCATCAAATCATGTGGTTTATTGGAAGACTGGCTCTGTTTTTTTTCTTGGTGACAGAACATGGTCAAGAGTAGTAACCACATAGAAACATCCTGCCGTAGCTTAACTTTGTGCACAGGGAAGTGCCACTTATTGTTTCATGGCATCATGAGAAATACGTTTATTATTACCTTTGTTAACCGTTCAGTTTCCTCCCTAAAATCAAATAAGAAACCCGCTAAAGATGTTTGCTCACCTGAAGCCTGGAGGAATTAAATTTACGCTAACCGTTTGCACTAAACTTTGTAAATGTCAGCCGTAATCTGATTGCTCTGTTATGTGAGGAGCAAAGCAGCTTAAGAGTGTGAGAATTTGCCCCATCAGCGTGTTTTATCACAGACCGGCTGAGATGAAAGCGTTCCCTCGAGACTCGTACAGAGTGTCATCCAAACACCCGTTTCTGATTTAATGAGTGACTCAATTTGCGCAGATGATGGCCAGTTAACGCAGAGCTAGACCTGCTGATGACTTGATGAGTTTCAGATCCACACTAGTCCAGCAAAGATGAATAATACCAATGCACTTCCTCCCCCAGCGCGCTTGTTAAGGTCTTACACGAACGTGAGCCGCACAAACCCACCGCTAGACCGCTGAGGGAGCAGGAAACATCAATTACACACAGCCAGCGGCCAAACGGCAGCGTGGTCATGTGTAAAGGTGAATTGGAAAGAGGATATCGCCCACAAACCTTTCACAGCTTCGCCTGAGACTGTGTTTGTGCCATGCATGTGAGGGTTTTGGTTTGTAGACATGCAAATGTGGTGTGACCACTTTAAAGGGATGGTTCAGCCAAAAACTCTTTTACTTAATCTCACATTGTTTCCAATCTCGTAAAGCTTTGATATTTTTAATGAAACCTGAGAGAGGTTACCAAAACTTTAAAGATCCAAAAAGGTTGCAAAGGCAGCATAAACTAAAAACCTTATTATTCTAGTGGTTTGAAAAGTTTTGTGGAGGGTAATGATTGCTTTATATGCAGTATTATTCACACATAAACATGTATTCGTGTATAGAGCAAGTGCACATTTCAAATTCAGTTTTTACCATATGTGATGTGCTATACAGTATGATATTCTCAGGGGGAAAAAATGTACAAAACTGACACTTTGGCAGTATTTTCTCAAAAGGTACACTGATTTGACCTTTTAGGGGTAAATAATGTACAAAGTACGGCTGGGTGAAATGGCAAAAAATACAAAATACAGTGTGTGTTTTTTTTAAGAAGTCATCTTGAAAGTGTAACTACAAGATGATTTAAGTAACTTGTTCTTCATTAAACCTCGAGTTAAAGAGAATTCTGTTCTGAGTGCAGCACACATGAACAATCAACATGATGTAAATGTTAAACAAATCTCTCATTTTAGCAGAAAAGATGCATAAAATGCAGCTACATCTTGCGCAGACTTGTCTTATACATATTACCCGTTCAGTAAATAAATACAAGGGAATGCTTTTAAATAATCTCAGAAGTGAAGGTTATTCAAATTCAAAATGATTGAAGGTATAACTATTATTAACTGTATGTTAAGATGTATATTAACAGTATACATCTAGCTTAATGTTTTTTGATACAGATTTTTTTTGTTTAAATGTCTAGAAAAAGCATACTAATATACAGTCAGAAAATATGGGTAGCACTTTTTTACAGTCCCGTTGCTCCATGTACATACTTATTTTCTAATTTTAGTAATTCGCTAACCAGGTAAGAGTTAGATACTAACCTTAAACCTGCCTCTGAACCTTTCCTTAACCCATTTAGTTGCCTCATATTACCCAAGGTAAGTACACTGTAAATACATGGAAGTGCACGTACTGTAAAATAATGTGCAAACTGTCATTGAGTTGGTATCCTTTAAAATGCTACAGTACCAATATTTAAACTTTAGGTGCTAACGTGCACTATTAAATACTAAAACTCTGCGCCACTCAGGGGTAAATAGTTTAAAGAACGATGCACTGTAGCATACCTAGGTTTCGGCCCTTCTGCATGTGTCATTCAGTGCTGAAGTGTAAATAAAAACCTATATTAAATCTGTTCGTCCTATAAATAGATTGTATTTCTTTGAAAGACTTTCATTTCATTTATTTTACAATCGCTTTGTAAAGTTTTGTTTCCTGCATTTTAAATGGACCTGGACTTTCAGTGCATAAAAAAAACATTCATTTGCATTTCAAAGATTAACCAATGTGCACTGAACTGTTATTTTTAGCCGAAGGTCAGCAGATGCAGGATTTCTGGTGGGTGCATGAGAAACTAGTGCAGTACTTTGAGGGAAAGCTGGAGGTAGGAGTAGCCCTCGCTTGGACTAAGTGTCCCTAAGTGCTAATCAGATTACCCAGAGGGGCGGAGCTTGGGTTAACAGAGGCCACTTGCAGACGTCTGTCACTCAATGCGAAAGGGGAGGAGTTTGTACAACCCAGACAGTGCAGGAAACACTTGACATCACAAGACGAGGCTCTAGCTTAGACACAACCCCATGGACTTGCAGAAGTACCATACGGGCGACTTCATTGCCCCCAGCGTAGCCGTGACCAGAGGCATGAAACGAAAGCGCCTGCTCAAGTCCTACAGGTATCGTATGCGCTCAGAAACGCTCATGACTTGCATACTGGAGGTGCCTTGATCTGCTGCCTGACAGACTGAGATAAGCTGATTCGGGTTTGCTCAAGTGTGTTTTTCTGTGGTAAGCTGGCAGAAGTTGGGGGTGGTTTGCTGTGATGCTTGTAGTTTTGCAGCGGGAGGTCAAGTTAAAGAACATTTGCTCTGTATTTTTCTCAGATTCTGGACATTGCTTACAGTATTGGACTGCACTGCTAGACATCCAGTATTTTCCTCATCTGTCCTCACAGTGCACATGTAAATAAAGTGCAAGATTGTTTGCATGAACATTGTAACATTAGTCATTTTTGATAAATGTAACGCAGCGTTGCTGAATAAAAGCATTGTAATCTTAGAGACTGCAAAGTTTTGAACAATAGTGTGCATTTCAGTGACATTTGAGAATGCATTTTTGTGCTATCATTTCATCATGTTTTTTCTCGCATCTCTACCACAGCAGATCAGTCTGGGTTGTGGGAAATTCTGCGATATTCATTTAGAAAGAGGAAACTGCCTTTGACCCAGTACGTTGATAAATTGCCCTGATGCTTTTTTTTTTATAAAGTTTCCTTTTTAAGAAACCTCAAGTGTTACACCAAAGAAGGTATTGATGCAACAGTGTTGCTTCGCTCTTACAAACGCCTCACATTTAACAACAGCTGCATCTCATGCTTTTGCTACATAGCAAGTTCTCATAAACATACCAGTGGACAGTTTATGAGATAAATAGCAGCTCAGTGAGTGTTTTAATGTTTTTGACTATGCTTCTTTTACTTTTACTGTTATTGTAGCGCACATTTTGTCAAAAGATTCCCATCACTAATGGAGCATGCCAATTTATGATTTAGGTTTTCCACCAGAGGGCCTCCTTCTGTTTTCCTGCTGCTCATCATTTGTTCATTTCTTCTGGCACTCCGCAGCATGCATGCTTTCTTTTACATCCTTTTACACAAATGCATGCATGTGCTTCTGTTTGGAATGAGATAGATGTATATGTTTAAAAGCATTGCGGCATGACCAAAAAAGCACATTACTGTGTGTGCAATATGTGTAAAGCCATTTTGCATGTACTTTATCTACCTTACTGCATGAATTTCTTGTTTTTTTCTAATGTGAAAATGTAGCACTATGATGTGTTGCGTGGTCTGTCTGTCCATGATGCATATCAAAAATGTTCAAGCCACAAGACAACCCACATGCCAGTTACTGCTCAACTGACGTGTCGTCAGAATGTCATGAGACTTTGCTAATACTGTGCGCACAATTTTCCATCTGCTATCAGAGCACAATGAGTTGGGTTATTCTAAAAAGAGCTGAACAGGGTTTTTGTATGTGTGCTCTGTAACACAACTGCTGGATTCCAGGAAATGTAATATTGTTCTCGTTGCACTGATGTAAAATTGCGTTGCCAAGAATGATCAGGAGGCAGTGAACAGAGAGATTTGATCAAGAATTTGCCTTTTTATGATTGTATCAGTCATGCAGGCTACTTTAATATATACTGAATTTACATTTCATTTGAATGGCTATATATATGTGTGTATGTATATGTGTGTATATATATATATATATATATATATGTAAGTTGTTGTTTTTTCACTTAAAGGAAAAGTTCACCCAAAAATGATAATTCTGTCATCATTTACTCACCCTCAAATTTTTCTAAAACTGTATGAATATCTTTGTTCTGTTGAACACAAATGAAGATATTTTGAGGAAAGTTTGTAACCATACTTTGGAAGTCAATGGTGACCCAAAACAGCTGTTTGACAGAACAAAGAAATTCATTCTCGAAGGTGAGTAAAAATAGTTTTGTAGTGAAATATTATGTGATTTCTACAATGAAGATGGCAGAAATCATTCAGTAAAAATTTCTGGGCATTTGGTAAAGTTTACAATGTTTATAAGAATAGATTTAAAGACACGCAGCATTAAATTACTCGCTTAATAATAGATCCTCTGTAGTAAATGAGAGTCCAAACAGCTGATAAAAACATCCCAATAATCCCCAAATCATCCACACCACTTCAACTTTAGTTAATCTAGTAAAGTGAAGTGAAAAGCTGCAAAGGTTCATTATTAGGATGATTTTTAGCTTCAAACTGTTGCTCGTGGCTTGTGTCCAAAATCCATAACATTGCTTTCTCCAGTAAGAAAAAAAAGTTGTGTGTTCTGTTGTCCCCAGGCCAGTCATTATCATCATCGTCACATGTCTGCTCTACTAATTACTTTAATTAGAGCTTTTGTCTGCTGGGAATCCGAGTAGCCTGTAATGACGGATGGATGTTGGGCCCCATGTTCGTCTGAATGCGTGTTTAGGGTTGAAGAGTTGAGAAGTGGATGTCGCAGCCTAAATCCTCCGATGTTGCGCGCTACTTCATGGATCAGTAAGTTTTTTTATTAGATCAGATACGGTCTGCTGGGCAATATCACTCACACACACTCGCATGTAAGGAAATTCAATTGCATTCCCATATCTAAGAGTGCCAGGAAGAGCATCTCGAGTTCAGCGTTGAGGAAGTTGAAGTGTGCAGTAAAGCACATCATGCAGAACACACACACATTCTTAAAAAGTAAAGACTGCAAATAGAGAAATGATGTAGTTGGATGGTGGAATGTGGATGTTACATACCAGATATTAATTCTAGGTACAGCTGAATTTGACTATTGGTTAAAATGAACGTGGTTGAAACACAAACAGCTCTGTGGAGTTCATTGAAGCTTTCAGAAACACCTCTGTTTCTCTCTTGACTCCTGTCAAGTCTGTCATTCACACTCCAGCTCTTCTCCACCTCGATTGCTTTCCCATGGATAGACTCGTTCTCTCCGACACATTCTTTTTTTTATAACGTGTCTTCTCTCCTCTCACATGGGCCAACCACATAAAACACCCTAGCAAACACCCAGAACACCCTTACGTCATGGGCGTTTTCCTCAGAGACTCTGAAGTTTAGATCATTTAGTATGGGAAGAGTTTGATGGGAAATGTTGGAGTTCATAATAAGATGTAAGCCTCTTTAAATGTGATTTTCCGATTAAATGGATGTTTATATTAAGTTTTCAGATTGACATATCTTACTTTTGATTAGTGTTATTTATACACTACTATAGTATTTATTGATATTTTAATTTTTTAATTTTTATTTTATCTTTTATTTTTTATTTCATTTGAATTTAACTTTTTTATTTTAGTTATTTTATGTGCTTATGTCATTTTCAATATTTCTCTTTCATCTGATATTTTTTCTTTATTTACTAGCAGTTTTAGTTTTCATATTAAAATATAATTTGTATTATTAGTTATTTTAGTATTTTAATAAAAATAAATAGCTTTTAATATATATATATTTAACTTTAATTAATTTTTAATAAGTTAAGTATACATTCTTAAGCTAATATTTATAATTAATTTTATTTCTGATTCATTTCAATTACCAAATAGTATTTTGAAAATTTTTTGGAAAAAATAGCCAGACCCAATTTGAAACATCTGAGAAGCAGGGGTTAATTAAAAGTCTCAGTTTACTCCCCATACATCTTAATGCTGTCTTGGAGAATGAACTGAGATGCTAAGGAGATCTCGTTGGTGGTTTTTCTTTCCCGTGGGTCATGTTCTTGTCTTGGTTAGCGTGTGTGTGTGTGTGTCTTGAAGTGGGCTCTGACGCCGTCACCAGCTGCATTTCCACCCCCTCCACTCCCTAAAGCCGTCCGCTCTGGTTCCCTCGCTGAGATACGGCACAAACACACACGCAGGACCCTGAGGGTTTATCCCCCCCTCCAACACACACAAACACACACACTCCCACTGCTAGGCCACTGCAACCCAGGGAAAGAAAGTAGAGGAGGAGAGCAGGACTAGAAACGTGATATTGACTCCAGCTTACTTTCCCTGCAGACACAGAGAGACACAGAGACTCTCACTGCAGCCGCATAGTTTGAGGATTATCTCAGAGAGCATGTCCATCACGGAGCAGGACCGACTTTGACGAGCTCTAGAGAAAACTGAGGGACGACGGCACACGCTTGGCCATGAGTATCGTTATGAAACCGCGCTCACGTTCCACCAGCTCTCTCAGGAACACAGAGGGAATCTGGTAAACTTTTAATTGTTCTCGCTTTCAGGCACGGTATGCGTCATACGCTCGAAAACCTGCTTACAGTTGAATGTCACAGATTTGTATATTAAATATAGTAATATTTTGGTGTGCACATAGCAATGTAAAAGCTTGTCGTGTTTTTACTATGTCCAACTATTTTGGTTTGAGCAGATTTTTAGCTCCAGTCCGGACTGCAGTTCTTGGTTAAATGTTTTGTGCATCAAATGACAGAAAATAAGGTCATTTTTATGTTATTATTGTCATTTATGTAATATAATAATATTAATAACTAAAATGTTTTTAAATAATATTTAATTTGGAATATATATATATTATTTATTTAAAATTTGATGGATGGATGGATGATAATAGATACATTGATAGATAGAGATGCTATCTATACGTCTTTCTCTCTTTATGTATATATTTACTAAAACATCACTGCTAAATCACTATGTTGGTTTAAAATATAAAAAATCGAAATATAAAAAATTATTTGGTCAAATGTTTAGTCAACTTGAAACCATTCTGAGCAAAACAGGATATTTAACAAGAAATAATGCAGAACGGGACCCATTTTATCTATCTGGAATTACATACCAGAAACAGTCAGGTGGTTGAAGTTTATGTAGAAAAAATAAAGGTTTGGTGATGTCAGATGGAAAGGAAAGTTGTTTAGCCGGAGAAAGTAAAAGGCTTTGTTTTTATTTGGAATAACTTGCACTAATGATCCATTAACGATGAAACAAAGATGACCACTGCTAGTTCTTGTGTATGAGAGCGGGTCTAGTGTGTTTGTTGTTGGCTGACATAACTGTGGCATTAGTGCGTGTAAAAATATCTTTGCCCATAGAAAGCCGTGGCTCTTTTCTCAGCGCTGACCACTGGTCCTTCGGCCTTTCATAATCCCGTCAGTCGAGAGCTTGAGTCAAATTTCAAATGTGCCATTAGAGACCGTTCACAACACAAGAGACCACAATAGCTTCTGCATTCCGCCGCCAAAATAAACATCTCAACACTTATTATCCAGCTCTAATGATGCTTATTTCCAGCTGCTCTATTAAAAGTGCCATGTTTCACGTTATGTTTGGTGACTTCTTTAGTATGAGCCGTGTTGTTGCAGGACCATATTAAAGAACAGATGCCCCAGCATGCTCCAGTGCACGTCTCTTTCTCCTCTCGGCTCACACCGTCAGGCTGCTTTGACCTGGAAACGTGCAGCGGGCCGCATTGCACACGTTCACAAAGACGCAAGTGCATCCTGTCGCCTCATGGCACGTCACCAAAACGACTTCTGCCCCCCTTGTGCGCCTGCGTTTGTCTCTCTGGACCCGTCTCCTGCCTGCGATCTATCCGGGGACGACCTCTGCCAAAATAGGCCAAGGGCATCTCTCTTTCTCTCTTGCCATGCGTCTTCGGCACCTTTTATAAATAAACTCATTGTCATCTACATGCCTGCAGTTGACGGTTAGGCCAATTAGAAAGGGCCATCTAGGAACCCCGGGCCCCTGTTGTGCGTCAGCCTCTCAGAGACGGGGCCCCGGTGGACAGATACCTGCCAGCGAACCCCAAACTTAGTCGACTCGCTGTGCCTTAAAAGGGAAGAGGTGCAGCTGCTCTGTGACGCTGCGCAGTCTTTGATGTGGGCTGCGTGTGACGTTAAGCCTTCGGCATGACGTCTGGTGAAGCAGATCGGATGTGTCAGGTCAGCCTGCTGGATGAAGGAGTTCTCAAGAGTGTGTGCTGCTGCCGCATGTGTGAGACACGTCTTGAAGGGTTATTCTTTCTTTATTATGTTTAAAGAGACAGTCGTCTTTACAGCATTTTCCAGAAAACCTAGCACCGAAGGTGCACTGCATCGCTGAAAAAGAAAAGCATAAAATTGCATTCAGAGTTATTTTGTTTAATAGTATTATAGTTTTTATAATGTTCAATTTCAGTTCAATATTTAGTCATTTTATGTGCTATTGGCATTTTAGCATTATTCAATTCATCATTTAGTTTTTCAAATATTTCTATATAACTTTATTTTTACTTCAGTTTTAGTTTGTCGTTTCAGTTTAGTATTTAAATATAAGTTGCCAAAGCGACATTTAAAAATTTTGTTGATTATCTTTTCATCTAATATTTTTTTTAATTTAATTTCAAGAAGTAATTTATTTTACTTTTTTCTTTTAAATTACTTTTATTCATTTATTTTTATTTACTTACTGTAGTTTTAGTGCTTCTGCTTGGTCAGGCAACATTTTCAATTTTTCTTTTTAATTCTCAGTTACGGAAATTGTGGTTAATTCAGTATTCATAACTACGGTAAATTCAGTATACTTTTGTGTTCCACAGAAAATATACAAATTTCATACGGCCGTGGAACAACATAAGCATGAGTAAATGATTTTATGGTGCAATTTTTCGTTTTCTATAGATGGACACTTGCTTTTACATGCCTTTGCGATGTAAAGATTCACTTGGTGTACTTTCTAAATAAATTCATTAGATCATGTTACCCTTAAAAAACATTTTCAGAATCTTTCATTAAAATATAACAACTTATCCAAGTGCCTGAGGTTGGGAAAAATAACATTAGACAGCTTTTGCTTTTTACAATCTGGAGTAATCAGATCCAAAGGATAAAATCGAGTTATTTTCTGCTGAACATTGATCATCGCTAGGAAAACCGTCAAATTACTGGAATGAAATGCATGGAGAATGATGCTTTAAGTAAATGCACCAGTCCATGCATGCATGTTTAAAGTGCCTGAGCAAATATTGATGCAGTATCCTGATCCACACAACTGTTTGACATCACAGTGAGTTTTGATGTTTAGTGCGCATTCCCATGGTGACTATTCGAGTTAAATAGCCTTCAGACTGGTTTGGTTATATTCTCACAGCATTGCAGGCTGGTTATTAGAGTAGTCAGAGAAGTAATACGGTGTATCCGTTCTGTCCCTCCAGCTCTCCTCTGGAGGACGTATCACAATACACTACTCCGACAGTATCGGCTAAGGCTCAGGTATCTTTACGCACCCGTGGGGTCTCGCACTTATGCAGAAGTGCATTAGGATGATAGCGTGCTAATGGAACTGATGTAACACTGTGGCTTTCGTCATGAATCGGAGGTCAAAACAGACCAAATCCCACAAAAGGACAGGACACGTCCCACTGCGGTAGAAACGTTCCACGGAGAACCTAAAAGCGAGCGTTTTTCCAGTCTCCCAAATGTCTCATTTGCTGTGCGTCACTTGCCATCAAGGGCTTTACTTAGTGATGTTCACCATGCTGGTGCATTTGAGAGTCCCTGACCTCTTATTTTTGTCATATTAAATGAGCAAATGTTGGGTATTAAATTGAGGCACAGCAATGAGAAGGTCAGCAGACAGAAGTCACACATGTGAAAATGAACAAGGTTAGGGTCTTACTATACTGTAGCGTGACGTGAGGGGAATGGTGTCCAGCGTGTAATTGTACAGCAAAAACTTTCAGGACCTCACTCTGAAGCATCTGGCTGCGGAACAAGAGGTCATTGATTTCCGCATCTCTCTTCTATCACCAGCTCTTCAAGGTCAGTCAGTCCGAGTCTTTACTCTCATGGATGTTAAGTGACCTCACTGAGTCATGCATCTCGAGTCAGGCTCGCGCAGCGTTCAGAAACTGAATGTGGAATGCCTTTTAATTTCAATTTAAATCCTGAATTTGAGTCAAATTTGTATCATGCTGCAAGATTTTAATTTTAATTCAGGAAGCAGAATTAAACATTATTCAACTGTAATTTTCAGCAAGAAAAACAAACTCTGAATCTGGGCTTTTTAAAATCTTAAAAAGGCTTTGTTTTTGAAGTAGGTTTGGATGGATAGATGAACTAAGGGATGAATGGATATGATGCAATAGATGTATACCATGGGATAGATGGACAGATACAATATAATACATACAGTAGATGGATGGATGGATGGGTGCATGAATACGATGTTTTAGACATATATATGGATGGATGGATGGATGGGTGTATACAGTGCTATGGATGGAATGATAAGTAGATGAATATGATCCGATAGATGGATGGCTGGGTGGATGAATGAATGGATGGGTACAATGCTATGGATAGACTGATGGATGGATGAATGAATATGACCCAATAGATGGATGAATACGATGTGGTGAATGAATGGATGGATATTATGCTATAAATTGAATAAAGAATAGATGAATATGACCTTGTAGCTGGATGAATGGGTGGATGAATACAATGCTTTGGGTGGACTGATGAATGGATAGATACAGTGTGATGGATGGTTGAATAGATAGAGACAGGCAGACGGATAAATAGAGATGCTTTAAATGCTGTAGAAGTTTTTTTTAGTTTTTGGGTCAGGCTTGTGATTTTTGCGCAAGCTCTCACGTCTTGAGAACCGCAATGCAAAAGTGGCCAAAGTGTAAAACAGGAAGGAAAAGAAGTTTCTTGCTCACAGACCTCAAAAGAAGTCACGCCACTCTGTGCAGAGATCAAGTTAGTCTCTTGGTGTATATCCTGTAAACCTGTTAACAGAATCTGGAGCCGTCATTCTTTCTCAGACAAGATGATGTGACAGTCTGCAGTTGTGTTTCGCTAAACGTGCAGCGATCTGGATTGTGTTAGCCAGCAAAACTGTAGGTGCGTTTAGATCTTCACCGAGCTGACGGCTTTCATCCTTTTTAGGAGAGGAATTTAAGCTTGTTCCCCACGATTACAGCTAGTCATTTATCACTATATCTCTTCCTCTGCTTCTCATTATCCGCTGGACAGGCCTCACGCTTCTTGGGATTTCTTGGGAGTGTATGTGCACAAGTGCACGTCTGTGTCTGCCACACAAGCAGGCATGCTCTTTTGTGCAACTTCCTGTAATTCGAGAGTGTCTCATCCACGAGCAGTGTTCCAGATCCATGTGTAATTGCTGCTTCACCTGTTCAGGCTTTCTAGGAAACTGCTGCTTATCTTTAAACTGGTCAGAGACGTGTGGAGTGAGTCACTGGGGATTTGTTGTAGTTTCAAACGGGGACGCTTGCGGGGAAACTCGGTCACCTGATGAATCACCGCCAGTGACGTGATGAATAGCCGTGTATTAACACAATGGACAGGATTACGGAGGCTAAAGCCAGTGACAGTGTCCACCTGTGCTCTAGACGTCACTGGGAGGGAAACCCCTGTGTTTCCGTCACTGCTAGCGCAGGTCATTATGATAAGCATCTTTAGGTAAGGCTGTCCCCATGTGTTCACCAACATGCTCTCTCTGGTCCACCTTCTGGTCCTGGTGAAGAGTTCTCCTGCAAATGCGCTTGCATTTGCGGCATGTGCAAACTGTAAAATGTATTTTGGAGATGAACAAGGAGGAATCGATCTATAGCCTATTGTGGATATTAAAGGTTCAATTTTATTTAAGTTCATAAATATTGTGCATTTATGCCAAATCATTGCTTATGATTTTCTTTCTGGTGTTTTCATTATATATTGCAAATGGTTGTAAGAGTGCATTTTTTGTTTTCCCTCATCTTTAGACGCTAATAGTAAAGCATAGACATTTCAAAGTAAGAGTCCTGCTTGTGCTTGTTTATAATTAAAAGTCCTGCATTAAGTATTATATTTTTTCTTTTTAGTGGTTATTATTTGTGTACACACACACACACACACACACACACTATATAGTTAAGTAAAATCTGAAGCAGAAATATTTAAAAACCTTTTAAAGTTTGCTTTTTTGTATTCTAGTAAATTAACTTTTGTAACGCATTATATGATACATTTTTATTTCAACCCTATTTCAACCAACCTGAGTGCTTGGGAAAATTTTTGCGTCAAACCCAGACTTTGGGAAAAAGCACTGTATTTTTGGACTAAACTCGCAGTTTTAACTGTTCATTGATTGTTTCATAATGCCATTACCTCTCTTTCTTTGTAGCTTTGACGTGGACAATGGCACGTCATCAGGACGGAGTCCCCTGGATCCCATGACGAGTCCGGGTTCAGGCCTGATCCTTCAGGCCAACTTTGTGCACAGCCAGCGGAGGGAATCCTTCCTCTACCGCTCCGACAGCGACTATGACCTGTCGCCGAAGTCGATGTCCCGAAACTCCTCCATCGCCAGTGACATGTGAGTATTAGAGTCGTCTACAGCTATGTGCCATCCTCTGATAACCGTTGACTTTATTTGGGGTCAGTCTGTTTTATTTGAATATTTTTTGTCCTTTAGTTTCACTGAGCAACAGCACACTAAAAATGAAATGTCATGCTTGTGTTGTGATTCAGCGTGATTTCATTTATTTGCATATGTGACACATATATAAAAATATACATTTAAAAAAAAATCTTTTCTAGAGTTCAAGAATTCTTTCTGTGATCTGAATTGATATGATTTATTAAAACAGATAGAACTACAGGTCTGAAAAAGGACCAGTTAGCGCACATAGATGTGTAGCTGTCTCATTGATGACATTGAAGGTTCCCTGTTGTTTGAGTGTGTGTGTGTCTTCATATGTAGTATATGTACATTTGTGTGCTCATCAGTTGTATGTAATTTGCCCCCAGGTCACATGACTCTAATATCAGTCTCTCTCTCTGTCTTCGTTATGTTTTCCTTTGTCACACACGCTGAAGAGAGTCTTTACATAGGTTTTTTTTTTTTAAAGAAATCATACTTTTATTTATTAATGATGACTTGCATTCATCAAAAGTGACAAAAGTGGTATTTATAATGTTAAAAAGAAATTAAATAAATGAGCATAAAATACAAATGTTTTACTGACAATAAACCATTGAGTAGGAGTATTTCAGTGAAAACTCACCCTCATATCAATCCAAATGGATGACTGACTTTCTGCTTAGTTAAGGTATAGAATTTCTGTCAAGCTACAAAAAAACACAATAAAACACACCGTAAAAGCACCATACATGTTGACTATACAAAAATCATACGATAGCTGTGTGTGAGGAACAGACTTGGATGTAAGTTACTAGAAATTAAAAGTTCACGTGATATCGGAGCTACGGAAAAGATTTCCAGTAAATGGTGAGTCTGCTTCTTACTCAAAGCTAATGTTTAAAACAATTTCACCAAAGCTTGATAGCCACAGTACACATTAATAAACAAGTTTGGATTGACATGAAGGCGAGCAGATGATCTTTTAGTGAACTATTAATTTAACATGACATGAAAAAAGTGAAAGTAAGTCACTGAAGGACCTGAGAGAGACTCGAATGACTCTTTAGCGGTTCGCTGACCTCTTTAGAGACACGGTCGTTCATAACAGCCAGTTCTCTAACCACAAAAGCAGAGGAGCCGACGTGTGCGATGTGCTCTTGTGTGTGAGTGTGTGTGTGTTTGTCTGACAAACCTGTGTCCTTATCGATAGGAATAACCACCTGCCGAGGCCGGGCCTGGTCTCTCGGAGATCTGAGCCGGTTATTAGTGGAAAGTAAGTTCTGGTCATAATGGCAGCTCCTGGCCTTGCTCTTCCTCAAGGAATGCTCTTGCTTGTCTAATCTGCATCACCTTGCTTCACCTGTAGACGCGAGCATCACGGTCTCACATGCATTGAGAACCCTCACCTTACACCTTCACCATTTAATGCGCAGAATGACGACCAAATCAACCTGCGATGGGACAGCAAAAACTTAAGGTTGATTTGATTGGGTGACGATTCTGGGCATTAAAACCTCTGTGTGTCGTAAGATCGTAGGGGAACGTCATGAGAGAAAACGCATGAAGAAGACGGATGACTTGCCGCTTGTAGCTTGGACGTGTGTGTGTGTATGTGAGTTTGTCAGTCTCCATCTTTGCCATGATCCTGCATTGCATGTGACACTGATAATGGTCGTTCAGAGGTGCACATGTGACGATTATTATTATTATTTCCTCCAGTCACTGTGAATGCATTCGCTCTATTGTGTAGCTTAATTTAATGTTCTCAGCGGATTGATCTAATAAGCAATTCTGCTCGACATTTAAGAGAGATGGATGCTTTGTGAACTCTTACGTCAAATGTTACATCAATTTGATGAATTAGATTCTGGGCTGCGTTCCTCACATTCGAACAATAGGGTGAGCCTCCTTCTAGGACAGCATCCTAACTGAAATAGACACTCATAAAGGACTGATTTTGAACACTCATATGTCATATTTGACTTCACAACTGATTTCAATAGCATTTTGTTTAGCTAGAACTTAAATAATCTCTCTTTTTGTATAATATATATATGTATAAACGCACAATATGTTAGAATTGCTACCGGTTATAAACATTTCTATTAATATTTTCTAGTACTCAGTATGTATTATAATCATTTTTTTATATATAATTACATTTGTAAACAAAAAAAAAGATTTGTTTAAAATTGTAGAATTATTCATAATTAAAACATGAACACATATTTTTTTTAATCATCAAGACATACTTGCATCCAAAATGAAACACCTTTTAGTTTTTGCATGCTACTTATCTTTTGGGATAACCTTTATATCTGATGCACACCTGACACCTTTAATTGCTCCCTCAGCTATGTCTTTGAATGGAATGTGAGAATAGAGCAGAATAGCGGTGTAATTATTGAATTATATCACTTCAGTTGCATGATGAAACAAGCATATGAACAGCAGAACGATCATTGGGCCCAGATCGCATAGCTAAAGCAAATGGAACGGTGATGGATGATATCACAGGAAATTGTCAGTTCAGTGCACTTCCTCTCTCTGGCCTGATCTTTGCAAGCACAAAGCGTTTCTCTATGTAACCCTGCACCGGCTCATGCATTATGTAGAGTCCCGAGGGATGGCGGGCACGCATTTTCGTTTCATTTCACCAGAGAATCCATTCTCAACCCGGAATGGCAGGAAATATCATGTCGGTTCCTGATATTAACCTCTACCGTCACAACTGCTCTTGGAGGTTTGGTAGTACATTGGCCATCTTGCACGTAATGTACTGTAATGATTACTGCTGGAAAGTCTGATTCATTTTTTTACCAGTCACTGATTTCAAAACAGGCTCCAACCACACAACTTTTCACTTTTGTGTTTTTTTTTTTTTTTTTTTTTTCAAAAGAATAAGTAATTCTCAGTTTTAGACCTGAAACATACTCATCTATATGTTTTCTAGGTATGCAAGCTTGATTTCATGTGGCATTTCTTTCCAGAATGTCACAAAACAACTCATAACGCAACTCAAATGCGCTTTGAAATTCTCTGTGCTGCCACAAGAGGCGCTAAAGTGAGCATTAAATGTTTGCAGTTGTTCTTAATATGCGAAGTAAGACTGTATTGGTATGTGACCCTGGACTGCAAACCAGTCTTACTTTGCTGGGGTATATTTCTAGTAATAGCCAAAAATACATTGTATAGTTCAGAAAATATATATTTTATGCCAAAAATTTTAGGATATTAAGCATAGATATTTTGTAAATCTGTAAATAGGAATATGCATTGCCAAGAACCTCATTTGAACAACTTTAAAGGCGATTTTCTCAGTATTTAGATTTTTTTTTTTTTCCCTTTTGTCAAATTTTTAAATAGTTGTGTTTCAGCCAAATATTGTCCAATCCTAACAAACCATATATCACTGGAAAGCTTTCGGATGATGCATGCATCTCAATTTCGGAAAAAAAACATGTAATTTTAAAGGTGTATTTATTTATTTTATGGTTCTTATGTTTGTGAAAAGTAATAAAATATTATAAAATCATGTCACTAAAGTTTTTGTAGTTTTATGCTCGGAGTCTTAAAAATTAAATTGCTATAAAACGTTTTACTTTTTTTTTTTATTGAATTTCCTTTAAAATACTATTACTAATTATACTATTACTATTACTAATACTACCACTAGTTTTAATGAATGTTAGTATTAACATGTTGAATTAGTTTTATTTATTTTTTATTTAAAATTTGTACCCGTGTTTTGCTTAATTTATTTCACTTATTACATTTTTTTATGTATTTGTTACTTTATTTGCTTTTTTTAAATCTAAGTTCTTGCTTTGAAGATGGAAAACAGAAACAAATGAAGTATTGTCTAATGCACTGGCCTAACATTATACCGTTTTTAGCCTAATATTGCTGAGTGTCTTTTTTTTAAGAGCTCTCTTTAAGACGAGCCAGTACAGTCTGTGTTTTCCGCTGAACTTACGGCTTTGATAAGCTGCCTGCTGCCTCTCCATTTAGCTCTTCTGAAAGGTCTGGCAGTCTCAGCATACTGAGCAGAGCGCTGATAAACCAGAGTTAGTTCTCCTCTCCCTGCAACGCTGTCAGCATCAGAAACACACACAGATGTGGGGTTCGTCTGGAGTTCACACACACACGTGATCTGGACGCTCTGATCTTCACATTCCCGCTCTACTTAAAGCTGCACTGAAATGTCTTTAAATGAGCAGGTTGCCGGTTGTGAAATGGCAGCAGGTTGTTGCACTTGTCGAAGCCGTGGCCTTGTGCTATGTTTAGCTCTCTTGCATACTGCAGCAGTTGGACGGGAGCGCGTGATACGCTACACACGCCTGCCGGTGACCTTTTCCTCCGGGACATGTAGCGCCGAGGGAAGCTGTCATGCATACATGCACACACATGGACGTACAGACACACGGCATCATGCTAAACCGCAGAAGCGTCAGTGACACACATGTGCTGAAACTGAGTCGGGCCACACGTGAAATCGGACGCTTCTTCAGCCAGCCGGATGACAGGCGGAGAGGGTACGTGCTGTTTAGGGCTGTTTTGGGGGTCTCGATCTTTGCTCCGATATCCAGATGTGACCTCCACCTCCTTCCCAACATACTAGCATACTGCTCACTCGACCGCATACTTACTGCCTCTCTGCTGCAGCAACTAACTGCCCCACGTGCTGCTGTCCTGCTGACGCTCTCGCTCACTAGCCGCTCACTAACTGCATTTCCAGGTGCAAATGAGCCTGAATGATGTGAAGGCAGAAGGCTGACAGGTCAGGTCATCCCGTTAAAGAGGCATTCACACCGACACGGGTTTACTAAAGTTTCTGTGCCTACTAAAAATAATATTAATAATATAATAATAATAATATAAAATAAATGTAAAAAATAATTACAGTTTTTGTAGTTTTGTACTCAACATGAAAAAGTTTAAGTTTGTAGTGTAGTTGCTATAAAAAACTTTTTCAGTTTTATTTATTTTTTTATATTTACTTTATCTTTATTTATATTTATTTAATGGTCCGATTATAGTTTGTTACTGAAGTCTCACATGTATGCCATTAATGTTTAGTGTTATTAATATCACTGAGATACTATTATAGTTTAAATTCATATTTTCTGTTTTCATTTAAAACATGTTTTTGTTATTATTGCTATTATTTATTTCTTTTAATGTCTACAGTATATAATTTTGTATTTAACGTTTTATTTTTTGCGTGATAAAGGCCTATAGGCCTACGTTGTCACATCACATGGAAATTATGTTTTATTCAACATTTAAGTCTCATAATAACAGGAAAATATAGTTTCTATGGTGCAATATCTTGTGATTACAAAAAAAGTATAGTTCTAACAATCTAACTATTTATATTTAAAGCAACATGTTATTAAAAAATATATTTTTCTGTATGGCCTTTAACGGATAGGAAAATGGATAGACACAGGAAAGTGACTGTATTGAAAGCATATGCATGTCTGCTGTGTCACAGAACTAACAGGAATTTACCAGGATGCTTAATAAAAAAATTTGCATCATATTTCACATTTCTCACCACTTTCCCATATCACATCATACGGCTGCCTACCTAGTGAACAATCAGCATTTTTTGGCGTTTCACGTATTCCTGACTCAAACCGGGCTTTTGATGCTCAGAAATGCGTCTACTGTAGACACACAGCTTACTAGCTGAAGTGAACATCTGGATCTCCTAGTGATTGATAGAAAGGCTGGTGTTTGGTTGTTGGTATGATGTTTAAACCTAGTGCAGATTATTTCCTCTCGCTATCTTGACTTCTTTGTGAATCTTTATCATCCTAAATAGTACTGTATTCTGTGCATTTTTCAGTTGAATTGATGCTATTGAAGTGACACTTGGTGTGAAATCTAAAACGATTAGACATGAGCAGCATGTGTGATGCTAAACGAATGTAAAGTCTGACGGTGAGATCTGAATGAATGGAGGTCGTCCACACACTGGTAGTGAACATCCACTAGCATTGAAAGCATTAATGCAAGCGTGTCCCTGCCTTGTTATCTCTTGTCACACAGACAAACCATATCTCCCTCCTCCTGAAGCACCAAACGCAAGAATATCATGCAATCTGACTTTTATTAATGATATGGTTTGTTTGTTATGACAAATGCATGCAACATTATAAACATGCGTATCACACGTTAAGAGAGTCATCATTTTCTTTGGCTGTGTACCTGAGGTGTGTATGTCACATTGCTGATTTTCTCTTGCAGTCATGGAGACGACCTCATCGTTACGCCGTTTGCACAGGTCAGTGACACAGGAAGCAGTACAGGGTGACTTCTGGGATAAATCTCATCCAGGCCCTTCTTCACTGTTGAAGTCAACATGAAACTCTTGCTTCCGTAATACATTCAGTGACTATCTTGGTGATTGATGACATTAGCAGAAAATCAAAGTCATTTCTTTTTGATAAATGATAACACGGTTAACATGTTTTGTTGTTTAGGAATAACATAAGACATGTATGCCATGTTTATGTCCTGTTTAATAATACAAACAGTTATTTTTGTGTAGTTTTTGACATAATATTCACCTACAAATGTAATTTAAGCCTCAGAGTTAAAATGAAGTTTCACAAAGACTTGAATATTCTGTTTTGTTTTAACTGATAAGACTAAACTACAGAGACTCAACGTAGCGTTGTTTTACTTTGCTCTTGAAGGTGCTGGCGAGTTTACGGACGGTACGGAATAACTTTGCAGCGTTAACCAACCTCCAGCAAGATCGAACGTCCAACAAGTGAGTGCGGTTACGTCAAAACCTCAGTTTACAATCATCACGAGCGGTTTTTGATACTGCACAAATCAAATGTATTTTGTTATCTTTAAAGCTTTCTGCCTTTTGTTGTACTGAATTTTTACAGGCGATCCCCCATGTGTAATCAGCCTTCTCTCTCAAAGGCCTCCTTCACAGGTGAGATGGTTTATCTTTGCTTTTTATGCCGTTTCAGAAATGCAATAGTAATTAACTTGATTTCAAAACATTAAACTATGTATTGCATTCCTTTTGTAGTGTTTTCTCTCGCTTTACATGTTATTTCCCCATATATTCGATGTAAAATGTTAATATTTAGCATTTTTTATTGCATATTTTGCTATCTAAATACAGTTTGAGAGGAGACACACATGCAATTACTAGGAAGAGAACATCTGAGAAGCAGAAGTCTTAATTTGCTTGCTGTTTAATCTAGATATTATGGAGATCTCATTAGTGTTGGTTCTTTGCTGGTGGTTGGGTTTGGTTCTCTTGATCAGGCCTGTCATAGCAGCTGAGAGCCTCTAGGGAGCGACAGAACACCTTTCATTCATGCAACCTCTTTTATTCAGCACTTTTGCAAAGATAGCATTTAACTTAATACGATTTTCTGCATTATTAATATTATTTCGGCAATATAACAGTAATGAACTATGTATTTATAAATGTTGTCCTTCTTTGCATGCAATTACCTATTCAATTGACGTGTAATAATAATATTGATAACATATCTGGCTTCTGATAGAGTGAGATCTGAAACCCTAGAGGAGATGCATGAGATTACTGGGGTGTTTTTCTCAAGAGAAGCAGATCAGCACCACATTAAATACCAATGATGTTGACATTGGATGCCTCTGAAGCACGTCTAGTGTTTGGGTGTATGAATGCTTGTGTCTTTACATTGTATACTAATGTATAAGAAACTTGCTTCCAAAAGAAGTAAACATAACCTGCTTTGACATCGGTTCATCTTTCACCCCGTTCGAGTTGAGCAGAGCTGTAATTAATAGATGTGGTGCAGCTGGCAGCCCACCAATCTGACATGATACTCGCAAGCGCACGCCATCTCGCTTTCATGCTCGGCCAGAGACATGCTTCCAGTTCAGGGAAAGCACGTGTTGGCGTCTTGTTGGGACTCGCAAGATGAGTCCATCAATCAAGATTCTCCCCGTCACTTGTCCTTCACGCAAATGTCTGACATAGAAAGCCGCTCAACTCACGTCAACGCTTCCCCAGTTTAGTGCACTTGCTAACTGTGCATTCAGGCCATATTAAAAAAACAGAGCCCTAAAATCAAAGTTGCACTTTCTCCAGCGGCACCTGCTGATTCGGTCCATTATCTGCTGCTCCTATATATAGCAGCTGCTTAAAACACAGAGGTCCCACCCCTTGCTTTCTAATGATACGACAGCGGTTGCCTGGCAACCTGATGGCGGATGGCATAAGCATCTCAAAAAGATGGAGTCTCACGAGAATGACCTGGTTTTTCACACGGGTGCCTCTCCAAACATGGTGTCTAGGTGAGCTCGGGTTGGTTTTCTGAAGGTGTCTGCGTCAGCCTGAGGCTTCTGTTTCCCACGGCTGCTTTCTCGCTATTACTAAAGAGGTCTTGTGTATTTCAAGACTGCTGACCCGCTCAGGGCTTTTCTCAGAAACCGTTTGGCATATCGCAGGGGCCAGGTGCTGGCTCTGAGTGATTTATCTGAAGTCTATCACACGACTCTGACCTGCTTGTGTGATGTTTGATGAACTATATATGGGTCAGTCATTTACTAGAGAAAGGCCACCACTGAGATGTGGGTGTTTTTTTTGTTTTTTTTTTAAGAAAAAAATTTTTATGATCGTATTTGAAAGCATTTTATTTATGCCTTCAATTTAAAAGGTAACAAATATTCAATTAAGTGAAATGTTCCATTTAGATTAATACATTTGATATATTTTAAAAATATATTTAAAATGTAATTTTTTGGATTATTTGGAAGAACACAAAGAGATTTAAACAAAAGCATATTTTCTACATATTCCTAAGTCTTTTCTGCCATCAATTTAATGCATCTTTGCTGAATAAAGTATAGATTTATACATAGACACCTTAAGGCAGGATTCTTACAAATCTGATTGTTTTAAAATAGGCTTTTATGCATTAAAATATTTTTGAGTCAAAAAATGACCTGTTTTTTTTCTCGAACAAGGGATGCACCAAAATCTTTTTAAAACTGTCATCCAGCCAGAGAGTGTTAGCTCAGTCTCTCTCGTGGAATCCTCTCCAGAGTTTGACTGCAGCCCAGTCCTGCTCTCAGTCATAGCAGCTTCTGAGGGGCCGGCCTCTGGTGTCGCACTGAACACAAGAAGAATGCCATTGACGTCAGAGGAGATGTTGTCAGCAAGGACAGTGGACCCCTGCTCTTGAATTCTCCTCAGAGTGATTGGACAGCCGTTTGAGGAGAGGGCTAAAGAAACAGGGGGTTGGGGCAGAGAGAATGCCACACATGATGTGATCCTTTCCCCCGTTTTTCCATCCTTTCCCCTTCTTAAACCTTTCCTCGTGCATTTTCTCTTTCTTTGTAGGGCTAGTTTTTCTCCCCTGACCCTTGAATTATGAGTGTGTATTGCAGTCAGAGGTTGAGTAAACGCATGCGCTGACACACGCGGAGCTGCATGTCAAATTATCTCCGTATAGTCCTCTAAAGGTTGCCACATAACAAAAGCACCAAGATCCTGTGACCTCTGAAGTGAGTGTTGTGATTGTGTCACGCTTGTTTTGATGAAGGCTTGTCTTGTAACTTTAGCTCCCCTCTGTGTAACTCAACACACACGAGTAGAATTGCAGCAGTTATTGTTATCGTCTGTGCGGTATGAAGGTTAAGGTTTTAAATGCACTGGTCACAACTGCACAGCCCTGACATAATCCTGAAATCTGGCCCTGAACGCTCCCATAACAAGGATTAATTTTCAGTGGTATTCTGTGTAGATTGACGGTCACGTAATCTTCCAGCATCGCAGTGAATGAATCTGCACTGGAATGGCAAACAGCTGAAGTAAACAACCTCCCAGGAGCATTCTGGGACATGAAAGAGCAGCAGCTATCTCAAGCGATCTGTCTGATGCTAATCGGACTCTGTGGATGTGGCTGTTTGCTGCTGATGAGACGTGTTGCACGTTTACTCAGTTTAAGGCTGCTTTTGCTTCAGATATATACTTGTATGCTTATACTATCTGCTGTTTTTCTTGCACTGTACTAATACAGCAATTTTTGCCAATACTGATAACTAATAATTGTGTGTGTGTGTGTGTGTTTATATATATATATATATATAGAGAGAGAGAGAGAGAGATTTAATTTGCATCATATTTAAAAATTTATATCAATAATTTAAATTAACTTAATTCTAAATACATATGTAAATTATAAAGTTTCTGTTTACAAAATATAGTTGCGTGTACTGTGTATATTTATTATGTGTGTATAAATGCACACACATGCAGTTATATATTTAAGAAAAATGCTATGCTTATTAAATATATTTATATATAAATTATATGAATATAAATGTATACATGTAAATACAGGGGGAAAAATCATTGTATGTGTGTCTTTATATAACATATATACACAGTACACACGCGCATGTTCTGTAAATAATAACTATCATTTTGGATGTGATTAATCACGATTAATCGTTGGACTTGCAAATAAATGCAATTTGCTACATAAGTTTGTATTATATATATTTTTTTGTACAATAAGCTAACACATGTTGTGGTTAATTTGATCTTCCTGTCAGATGTTGTGAAACTCTAGTCCCCAGTCGTGTCCTGTATAAGACAGAACTGCAGCATGCATTTTTAATACACATTTGTAACAGAGACCTGGCCCCTTTTTGCTGACAGCAGTGAGTATGCAGGGATGCTGGGCTGCTCCTGCTCCAGCGCTCCGGTCCAGATCTTGCGTTTATCGCTGCGTCGTGCTCTCCAGCTCTGTAGGTTTGTGGTTTCACAGGAAGCCGCTCGTGTTTGTGTAAAGCAATGCCTCCTATGTCATGTCTGTGTAGCTGAGGTGCCCTGCTGCTCTCTCACTGTGTCGCTTGTGCAAGCTCTTTTTTTATGACTCTGGATATCGCTGCTGCCTGAGCTCTCCAGGAACGCTGGGCATAGCCAGTCGCTTCATACAGGAGTCTCTGTCTGGAGAGGGGGGGGTTTAAAGCCGGTAGGAGGTGCTGAGGACACCCTTTGCATTTTCTCTCTTTTGTTGTGAGACAGAGCGTCAGCTATAAGACATCATCTGAAGTTCATGGACCTGTGGAGAAGACTGATTCTAAACCAGGACATGGGATTGTTTAGGCACCCTGCTGGGACTCAGTAGAAGCGGATTAAAAAGCAGATCTCTTTGCTCGTATGTGTGTGTCTGTTTTGTTTTTCTAGGAGCATGGGGCTCCTGTGCGCTCTACACCAGGAGCCCTGCACGGCTGGACCGTAAGCGGTGTGACTGTTTTATTGCGTCGACTGGCTCTGGACTTTTTAGAGGGCGAGAAGGGGCTCGTACTTGATCCTTTAGCCCTCATCTGTTCAGCACAGCATGAAGAGTCACCCATGTGTCCACCACGGGCATCCCAGCATGGCTGTGTACGACGTGGACGATGTCCGGGAAGCCTCGGCTAGCCCGGTCAAGCGCCTCAAAACTGACCATCCCCTTCCCTGTCTCCCTCCAGAGGAGGCCTACCAGAAACTGGCCACCGAGACCCTGGAGGAGCTGGACTGGTGCCTGGACCAGCTGGAGACCCTGCAGACCAGACACTCCGTCAGCGAGATGGCCTCCAACAAGGTGAGTCACCGTTCAACTTCCCACCTAACACATGGTATTTTCCACTCAGGAACTAAGAACGAAGGGCATCCCCTTGACTTAATGTCATTACCGCCACAGCCCAGGGGAGCTCAGGTAATTGGTGCGATTTGGCAGGGCTGTCGGCTCTCAGGCGGGAGACGTTATCATGTAGCGTTAGAGCCAAGATGGCTTCCCCAGGGGGGGTGTAGTTTCAGGGATATACACACACGAGTCATGTATGTGCAGGATTGTGAGTCAGGGTTGTCCATCACGCATCCGTCCGACGGCTCGATGCGCTATCAAAACACCAAATGCTTGTTGCCCCTCTGCGTGAGTAGAAATGGACGATGCTTCTAGCCCATGCTGGAAGACCTTTAGTCAGACTGAAGCATCATTGTCATTGGAACCGTGGGTCTGTTTTTGTGGGAGGGAGGTCAGATTGCTGGGGATCATGTTTAGCATTGCTGATGACTGCACAGGCATCTTTTAATGTGGCACGCTGCTGTGCCCAGGACTGCAGTCTCCAGCAAAGCGTCTCTGTAATTCCTATTTTTGGAGAGGGGTTTGGGAAATATGGGATAGAGGTCTTGTTTTGGTTTATGCATTTGGTGCGGGTCTAAGAGAAGGGGAGGTGCCGCTTTTACTGAAGGTCATGAATCAGATTTCAACTGGCTGATACAACGTTTGTTGTCATGTAAACCTCGAGTGTCTTCATTTGGATTTTGCTAGTTTGAGTAGTTGTTCCATAAACTGGATTTCAAAACGTTTTAAAATAAAAACGTATGCATGTGTTATGATGGCAGGGAGTTGTGGTTGGCGGCCCGGGTGTTGCTGTGTGATTGCAAGATCTAGGTGGTTTCTGGGGATTTCAAGGTAGTTGTATTGTGGTTACCTGGTTTGGGGTTACTAGGTGAGTTTTCCACCCAGTTTTATCACCCACCACGTGCAGATTCTGTCCATTTGAAGTTCCGTTCATGTCTGTAGCACAGAAGAAGCTTTAATGGTTAGGCTTAGCAATGTGAATAAACCTCTTACCCCAGGTGTTGTATCATAGTATCTGATATATCAAGAGTCAAAGATGCTTTAATTATGGAAATTATGGACGTTATTAATGATTCTTGTCAAATTACATTCATAGAGGTATGCATGTATAAACCTAGTTATAGATTTGTTTTTGTACATGTGTTTTGTTGAACCAAACACCTTCAAACTATGAAATGTAAACATGTTTGTTGCAACGTCCCGTATTAGACAATGTGTTTACATAGAAATATCTTTTAGTCTATAATTTGTCCTGCTAGCTATTTTAATATCTCACAATCTGCGGGCATTATGCAAACTGTTTATAGTGATGCTGATTACATAACCTCGTCATATCATTGCTGAATAGACAGGAAACGGTCTTCGTAGAACTGGTTTTAGGTCAGACACTGACTGCCTTTAAATTATACTTGCTGTGTTTCTTCTTCCTGGCCCGAGATAAGTTTCTTCTGTAGATACAGCTTAGTTCCCTCCTTCCTGCATCTGTGGAAAAGTTTCAGCTTCGGCGGGTGAAAATGGTGCATCTGACCGATGAGTAAAAAAAGGTAAAAAGGGCACTCTCTCCTTATTCATACGTGCAGAGGTTGAGTACTGTAAGTTAGACTCACTGCCGATATAGAGTGAGATGCTGCATGTCTGAACTAGCCTAGGTGTGACATCATGGCGCGAGGGTTTTAATGTTCACACACAGCAGAACCAAACTCATGCTAGTGACGTTACTGCATCAGACTCCTCATATCTGTCACAATGTGCGCTAGCGTTTCAGGCCCAGATAAACGTGTTTAGGCAGAGAGCCGCTAAGATGCTATAATGTTTGCTAGCGGACCTCATTAACCTTTCAGCTGGGTGTCTTTGTGCCTAATGTGGTGCGTGTGCATCGTCTGTGCTCTGTCTCAGCCCACTGCAGGGCTCGATTTGTCTGCGTCGCCATGGCGACTGCAAGCATGTGGGATCGTGCATAAGCCTGTTTGTCTGCGCAGTGACAGGGAGGGCATGTTGTTGCTGTGTGTGTGTGTGTGTGTGTGTGTGTGTGTACTGTAGGTATTCTGTTCATCAGTATGCAGCGTGGCAGGCCTATGCCGGTGATTCAGGAGCATGCTCAGTACATTCAAAAACAAACCATGAAACAGGCAGGAGAGACTAGGGGCTGTGAAGAAGGGCTGGCTTCTGATTGGTCCGGCTAGAGGAAACGTGAAACACCTCACAGATGTGAGAGATGCAAATTTGTGTGTTATCTGATCTCTGGCTGCTTTATTGCATAACATGTATTGTGCCTTGAAACACTGAACGATTCTAGAATGTACCATTTCACAAATTCTTTTACTGCTATCAGTATTTATTTATAGACCGATAAAGATTCAGACTCGTCCCCAGTGACTATGAGAACAATAAATCCAACATTAGCAACTAAATAATCCTATAATCCGTCGACTAAGGGCTCAAATTTAAAGGATTTTATGGATTTAAACAAACCCCTAACCTTAAGAATTAAACTACGGCATGAAACTCATTCCGTTTGTGCTTGAACACGAGTGATTCTTGAGCAGAGTGTGCTGTTACTTTATGAAATGATCCACAAATTCAAAATAAGGGTCAGACTTAATCCATATCAAAGCTCACAATATTAAAATTTAATTATAGTTATATTTTTATGTTATATGAATATAAATAAATGTACATATAAATATGTGTAACATTGTCAGATTGAATTATTTATTACATATAAATAATAAAGTAAATAATAATAATAATCATAAAATAACTGTGTTTACTGTATGTATGAATATAAATATACATATAAATATATAAAATAAATGTTATTTCTATAAATGTATAATTATATATTATTTAAATATATATACATATTTATACTTGTGCAAAAATATATGTAGAATATTTCTATCTAAATATATTTAATGTAAATGAATAAAAAATATATTATACAAAATATATTGATAGTATGTAAAATAAAATATATAAATAATGTTAATTTTAAAAAGTGTGTGTGTATATATATATAATTTTAAGCAAAAAGTGAAAAATAAAAAGATAAAACAAATTGACTTGTTTAGATCTATATCTCTAGCATGTGTTATAAATATATATGTGTGTGTGTGTGTATGTATATACTCACACACACATATACATATATATTTATATGTATATATATATATATTTTGCTGTTTATCTTTCTGTTTGGTACCTAGATAAAGCAAATCTTACAGCAAATCTTGATTGACCAAAGTATCCAACTTCCCCCCATGAAAGTTCCTGAAACACCACACCACACCCCACGGCTCGAGGCCTGCCAGAGCCGAAGGGAAAATGAGACATATGGGTTATAGAGGGGGGTTTGGCGTATGGGATGAGGGGGTATCTGTGGCCAGTGGCTTTCTTGAATGATTTGGATCCTGCACGTGCTCTGTGGTGAAGCCTCGGCCTCCCATTGGTCCTCTCTGAAGCAGCGGCTGCAAAGCACGAAACTCAAAGACTCCTCCGACTTTAATCAAAGCCACACGAGGCCCAGCTATAGGCCTCAGATCCCGCCAGAATTCACCAGACTACTTCACAGAAAACCACAGAGCTCTGTTTCCCTCACCAAAGAGAACAAACGGCCTTCATTTGAGCCATACAGACACATAATGTGCCACAATTTCAAATTCCTGCATCAGATTTAGCCCTTTTGTGCATTTAAGCCGTGGGTTCATCCAGGTCCAGGATGCATTTAGTATCTGTCAGATGTGTTTGGAATTATGTGTTATTATGAGTGTGCATGTTCCCAATAAAACTTGACGTGGCGATAATTAGATCTCCAGAAATAGCATTGCCTTTCTAATGACCGGCATGAAAGTGGTCCCGGCAGATTTTGGGGTGTGGTCGGAGGTTTTCCCCCTTGTTTCCATCAGCATGACACTGGCCTCAACCTGCAGCAGACACGACCACACTGCCTCTAGTTAGCGCTAGTCTATAATTAATCATAATCCACTGTACAGTAGGATCCTGTTTCATGTTCATTTCGTTACTGCTCCATCATGTCACTCAGTCTTCAGTAAGACTAGTGGTGGGGATAAGACCGGTTTATTGCGGTGTATATATATTTTAAAAAAGTACTGGAAACGCAACGCAATATTTTCTATATAAAGTGACATAATTATTTATTTAGATAAGTTTTATAGACTTTCTTTATTTTAATAATTAATCTTTTGACAAAAATATTCAGTTATTTATTTGTTTGTTTGTTTGTTTACTTGTTTTCATTGTTATGTGGCCAAAATATTAAATGATTCATAAATGAATGGCAAGTCTGCTTCTCAAGGTGAATCATCATAGTAAATTACAATAAACTACTAAAAATACAAACAATCATTAAATAAACATTCACAAAGCTAAAACCAAACCAAAATCTTAGGTAGTTTTTGACACGCTCTTAATTCTTTATTAAAACCTTATATTAAAATGATATTGTTGAGTTTTTATCTGCGGCATCAGACATGTCAACAATGTGATTTTATTCTCAGATGAGTGCAGGCAGAATGTTTTCTTATTTTGGAGTGTTGCTGAGTGGGTTATAACAGGTCCGTAAATGTTTTTGGTTATTCAACACGTATAAACTGACGTACACAGCGATTCCCTCCAGCTTTATTTCCCTGTTTATAAAGAACCACATAATGTGTTGCTTTGCATAAAGAAATGCTTTGACGTAAAACATCACCGCGGAGGCTTCATATTTCTCCTGATAATGAAGTATGGTAAAGGCTTTGGGATCATATTCAAATCAGCCACAAACATATCCGGCCAATGGCTATTGCTTTCATAAAAGAGCCACTGATCTATCATTTGTTTTTCAAATGAGAACATCTCCCCTGGCCACATAAAAGCCCTGTGTTATGCTTGCATGGGGGTCGATATCTCCATTTGAATGCTGGCGTGTTGTTTGTTTTATTTTCAGTTCACAAGTGTCATCAAAGACACCCTCTTCTGATTAGCCTTTGATTGGAAAAGAGAGGTGGAGGTTACCTTGGCCCTGTTTATCAGCAGGTCAATATTTACACTCAAACAGGAGTTTGTTTTACAGTCGGAGAAGTTTAACTACTTTCTCTTTTTGTCTTTCAATAGATTAAAAAGAATGTTACACTTCTATGGGACAGTGTGCAGTGGCAGGGTTTCAGTGGCCAGTGTTGATAAAGGAAAACAGGCCAGTAGCTTAATCAAGTAAATCACTGAGCATTAAAGTTTA
>JAUMHP010000059.1:15109816-15120136 GCA_032361065.1 Enteromius trimaculatus
CTACATATTTGTATGTCTATTTCTAGATATCTATCTGTAGATCTATACATATATTTGTTCCAGTGGTGGTGATTGTCTTACCATACTATTTTTACAGCAAAAAAAAGCAATATGTTAGCCCTGAAATGCTTTACAGCGATTGTATTTACGTTGTTATTGAACACATTCCAGTATGGAGGACTGTATCGAGGTCATTCTTGAGCAGCACAGCAGCAGGTGGTTCAGTCATCAGCAGTCCGGCCCCAATGTCACCTTCATGATCGGATCTGCCTTCGCTGGAGTCTACGGACTCTGGGCCATGTTCTGCATGCCCGGACTCAGAGTCCCTTTCAGACTAAAGGTGCTTTGACTTTCTGCACATTTCTCTCTTAAAGACCGAGGAGTTGAGAGAAGCTAAGGAAGCTGAAAAGATCTGATATGATATTCTCCCAGGTGCCATTTTTACCTTCAACAAAAGAGCAAACTCTAAATGTTATCAAGCTTCTAGAAGGACGCAAAGGCCGCCTGGCTGACCTTGGATCAGGCGATGGACGTTTGGTAAGTCATGGATAAAATGTCAGGTTTTGGAGCTTTTGCTTCATCTCATGTATTAACTGACCTGTTCTGAAATGCAGGTTTTTGCAGCTTCATCAATGGGATTTCAATGCACAGGCTTTGAAATAAACTCCATACTACTGGCCTATTCAAGGAGTAAAGCATGGTGGCGTAGAGTCCCACACACTGATATTCATTTCACTAAACAGGACTTCTGGAAGGTAAGCTTTATACATTTAACTTTATTTCAAACATGTCTATAGCTTTCCTAACTGCCGCTCTTTGATATTTCAGGCTGATCTGTCCAAATACAGAAACGTGACTGTGTTCCTGGCTCCAGCAGTGGTATGTTTCCGGATTGACTTGTGGGGGCGCTATAGGATCATATAATAGATTTTTCTGTCTGTTGCAAATCCCACATGCATTTCATGAACTTTAAGTATTTTCGTTTTTATTAAATGCTGACACTTATTTTGTGTCCTCGCTTACATTAAACATGCTTCAATACTTCCATATAAAATCTAAACAAAAATACTATTTTTATAGCATTTATTAATTTTAAGTTAATATTAATTTTGAACTGTTAATTTAGAAATATGGCATTGTTCACTGTTAATTCATGATGCTTTAATTATGTTAATATAAGAAAATTGAAAATGACATTACTTAATATGTTAAATCTCATTGGTGTTAAAATATTATTTATATACTACAGAGGTAAATTTATTCATTTTGATTTCTTGTTTTACTTTAAATGTAAAATCTTTGCAACTTTGACATTTGATTAGTTTTTGGTAATTTTTTTTATGTGTGTGTATTTATATATATATATATATATATATTATATACGCACACACCCATTATTTAATGTTTAATTCAGGTAAGAAACATATTTTTTATGCTTTTAGTAAACTATAATAAACTTGAGTGTTAGCAAAACATCTAATAGCATAACTTTTTGTAAAGCATATGCGGGTTGAAGATTGTAATGATGATTTATATGTTACCGTGGCAGATGGGGGTTCTGGAAGAGAAGTTGTTAAAGGAACTTCCTGAGGATGCCAGAGTCATTGTATGCCGTTTCCCTTTTCCTCACTGGCCCCACAGCTGCTCTGCTGGATCTGGATTAAACCAGGTCTGGGCTTATGATGTCCACACTGCTAGAGAACCATCCAGAACATCCCCTGAACCAATCACAGGCCTGAAACAAGCCACATGCAACTCAGAAATCAAGATATTTTGCTCTTTAAAAAAAGGCTGACATAAAAGATGATTGATGGTTGTCAAAACTATGCACTATGCATGTTAAATAAATTGTTGCACTATTTTCATTTATTTCATGTCTTGTATTGTTACAGTGTATGTTACATTTTTCCATCACAAATGGAAATGCTTCTAATTTACATCATTTGATCAAAATAGTTTAAAACCAAAGCATTTCCAGCATAATTTAAGCAAGGTTATTATTTTACACAAGTAAAATCTAGTCGCTTCGAACATTAATAAACAAAAATATATATATTATATTATATTTTGATAAATTAAATTGATTAAAACAAAAATCAACAAAATTAATATAGAAACTATAAAGAACTATAATAGATATTTAAATAATAAAGAATTAAAATGACAAAAACAAAAATATTTTATTAAAATGAAAGCATTTGATTTGTGTGTTAGATACGTTACTCAGTCTGCAATAGTTCTTTATTTTGACATAAAAATCCTAAAACTTTATTTCAAGATTTAAATAAAACATAATCTAATATTTTTTAACATGGTATCAGGATTTTTGCAAACCACTGCATGTCTGTCATACTCAAATCAGTAAAGGCGCATGAATAAAACTCTCTTGAAATGTTTCATTCAGTTGGGTTAGTTAAAGGGGATATAATACCTAAACATCTAATCTTCTGATGGATCATTTCAAATTAAAACTGATGCTGTTGACTGAAAAATAAAGCGTATGTATTATGCAATGTGCACCAACTAATCCTGCAAACACAAGCTCCTCAGTCTTCCATACATTCATGTCTTTAAACCCTGCACTAGAAGAATCTCCCAGACTGCAGTTTGACATCACTGATGAATAATTCATTACACATGTGGTCAGCTAGACATGAAAAGCAATAGGGTAAAAAAAAGGGTGAAAATGGGATCTGCAATTTTAATTTCACACTGTGTGTGTGTGTGTTTTATAATGTCTGCACTGTGGATCTGCATTGTTTGCATGCGATCAATATAAATGTTTACCTGTAGAACTAAACTTTCAATAACTGAGTTCAGCATGTAAACACTTTATATTTTCTCAGAACCACAGAACAGCATCAACACACTTCAGCTGATCCAAACAAAAGTAAACATTTCCCACTCTTCCTCAAGACCACTTAAAAGAAAGTAAGGCATTGTATAAAATTTGTTACCTTGACCATTTCGCTGAATAATGGATACGTGAGGTAGAGCAATTTTCTGGACGTGAATGTTTAACTAGACGCTTATTAGATGCTGAACACATCTTGCTACAAGAAAAGCTGTCAAAAAGCATGCATTAGCCATGACCTTATCCCATAACATATTTACTTGATGTAAGTCTATAATTTAGACTCTAAATATAATATTATGATATATGTAGGTTTAATGCTTCTTATATGTTTTAATCAATAATGTTATTTATTATAGATGCATGTCAGTGTTTAACAGGAGTGTCAGTATGACTCATAAATGCGCCACACAACCAAATCCATTCAAACTAGAGTAAATCCACCACATGGTGGCGCTGGAGAGCTTTACTGTAATATACAGTCTGTACAACATGCCCATGCATGTCCTGGTCAAACTTACAGATGCAAAATCACAAACTATAGGCCTATAGACAGATTGAATATAAATAATATCAAGTCAATAAATGCGTTAAAAACCATTTATAAAACACATTGTAAAGAGAGAGTTCTAAGGTATGGCTAAATAGTTTAATAATAAAATAATTCAAAATATGAAAATAATAATATTAAACTGAATTTATTTTATTTATATTTTTCCATGATAAAGTTATAAATGTAACTGTACTGTAGGCTTATAAAAGTCATTCCAACTGTGCTTTACACTTCTGTCTATTCTCAGGGATAAAATAATAGAGTTCAAGTGCCATTTAAAATGAGCATTTATATAAGGCTCCTATGTGTAGCTTCACTTTAATGGCAACGAATGGTTTCTTCTCATTAAAGTGCAATAACTGGACTGAGAAAACGCTCATTTTATAAGAAAATTTCAGACTGCTTTTACATCAGAAATATTCATGCATAAAAGCACAAATCATAACATTGTTTTTGCGATTGAAGTCGCTGTTCGTAGACGCGAGTCTAATCCCAGCTCCGCGTCACGCGCCGGTGAAAATAATGTAACTGGGCGGAGCGGCGCGCGCGTGTATAAGAGCAAGGCTCTGTTGTGATTCCTCGCATTCTGGACTCGAGCATGGACATACTCAGGACTATAACACACCACCACCACCATCATCAGCCTGTGAATAACGGCAAGATGTGTGAACACACACACCACAGACCCACCGAGAGCAGACGAGGGAAATCAGAGGATAATAATGCTCATGCCACGCAGGAAATGTCACGCATCATCACGGATTCAGGCACTGGGAAATGTTACTGTAGAGGAAAAGTTTTGGGCAAGGTAAATATTTTACATTTGACTTAGGAAAAAGTAATACCATAGTATTTTTTTTTTTGGAGCACGGTTTACACGAAATAGTACAGTAATAGATAATACATATGCTATATATATAAAAGCCAATTGTACTTTGAAAGTGTTTATTTTGAGTTTTGTTTCAATAAAATAAAAAAAAAGTTATGCATACATTTACATAAGGGGTTACCAGTTGAATATATTTCTATGTAATGCACTAGTTTGTCTTTGTCTTACAATGCATGCTCTCTCTCTTTCTCTGTTGCAGGGTGGTTTTGCCAAATGCTACGAATTTACAGATCTGAGCACAGGCAAAATGTATGCAGCCAAAATCATTCCACACACGCGCGTTTCCAAACCGCACCAAAGGGAAAAGGTAACTTGCTTTCCTGATGTAATGTATTTGCTCCTGGCTGCATTGCTTGAATTGTTTATTAAGCTTCCAACCGTTTGATTGACAGATCGACAGAGAAATCGAATTGCACAGAGCCCTGCATCACAAACACATCGTTCACTTCTACCACCATTTCGAGGACAAGGATAATATCTACATTCTACTTGAATACTGCAGCAGACGGGTAAGTGCTATTGACATCCTTCTTCGATTGATGAAACGGATCTTGTATGAAATATTGTATATTTTTTTGTTGTTCTTCAGTCACTAGCACATATTCTCAAGGCCCGAAAGGTGCTTACAGAACCAGAAGTTCGGTACTACCTAAGACAGATCGTCTCGGGATTGAAGTATCTCCATGAGCAAGAAATCCTACACAGAGACCTTAAACTAGGTAAGCAACACTCAAACCCCAATAATGTAGCTCTAATATGGTGACAGCAATGCCAAAGTCATGGGTTGAATTCCCAGGGAATGCATGAACTAATAAAACATTGCATGCAATGCAGATCACTTTGGAAAAAAAAACATCTGCCAAATGCATGTAAATGTAATAAACCCCATCCTGTTGATCTTCCCAGGTAACTTTTTTATCAATGAGTCTATGGAGCTCAAGGTTGGAGACTTTGGTTTGGCTGCAAAGCTTGAGCCGGTCGAAAACCGTAGAAGAACAATATGTGGAACACCAAATTATTTGTCGCCTGAAGTCCTCAATAAGCAAGGGCATGGATGTGAATCTGACGTGTGGGCGCTCGGTTGTGTCATGTAAGTATATAGGCCAAAGTTTCTCTTGGATTTCACATGGAAATGCTTGTTTATAATAGACAATTTACTTTTTAACAGGTATACCATGCTTCTGGGAAGACCTCCATTTGAGACTACTAACCTTAAAGAAACATACCGGTGCATTCGAGAAGCACGATACTCCATGCCGTCATCTTTGTCGTCCCAAGCCAAGCATCTCATTAGCAGTATGCTGTCCAAAAACCCAATGGATAGGCCACAACTCGATGACATCCTACGCCACGACTTTTTCAGCCAGGTGTGTGTGCATACGAAACGATCTTGACCAGTTCCCACGCGATAAAATATTCAGTGGCTTTGAGTTTATTTTTCTTCCCTTCTTATATCAGGGTTTCACACCAGACAGACTGTCTGCTAACTGTTGCCATGCGGCCCCAGACCTTCACCACACCAGCCCTGCCAAGAGCTTCTTCAAGAGAGCCGCAGCTGCCCTGTTCGGAGGAAAGAAGGACAAAGCCAAGTACTTGGAGACTCAAAGTAAGCACTTGCTAGTTTAACCTAAACCGTTTCTGGATTACCCAAAGTGCATAATCAGAACGTCTAATGAACGTCTTGCTTCTGTTAGATAAGCCAACCAAGGAGGAGGAAGACATAAACAAACTATGCCTTGACCTCCGGAAAACGTCAATCAGCCCTCAACCCTCTAGACAAACTCTTGAGGTGAGCTCCTTCATCCTTCTTCGGAGTTGAGAGAGAGAGATAGTTTAAGATTGTAACCTAACCCCACATTCCTTATTTTCCCACAGGACAGTAAACCCCCCATCCCAGCTGCTGGAAAACCAGCTGTCCCGGCGAAGGACACCAGCAGCAAACAACACATTAAAGACAGCATTCGAATGATAGTGCGAGGAACCCTCGGGAGCTGCAGTAGCAGCAGCGAATGTACGTTGCATTGCTTTTTTCAAATTAAGGATGTTAATGGATGTTATAATGCGATTTCTAATGGGTTTTGGGGCTTTTTGTGTCTTTAGGTCTTGAGGACAGCACAATGGGAAGCGTCGCTGACACCGTGGCCCGAGTTCTGCGAGGATGTCTGGAGAACATGCCGGAAGGTGCGTATCTAAACACCATCTGTTTTCTCAAATGCAAAGTCACTTTTAATAATCCATTTTAATCTCTCATTCACAGCTAATAACATTTCAAAAGAGAGCATGAACAGCAGCTTCCAGTGGGTGACTAAGTGGGTGGACTATTCCAACAAGTACGGCTTTGGCTATCAGTTGTCCGATCACACAGTGGGCGTTCTCTTCAACAACGGCACTCACATGAGCCTGCTTTCAGATAAAAAGTATGTTAAAGATCCTTGATGTTTTTTAGCACACAAATCATTGATTACATGCAGACTAATGTGTCTTTTTGACCTTCAGGACGGTGCATTATTATGCAGAGCTGGGACAATGTTCAGTCTTCTCCACTACCGAAGCCCCAGAGCAGTTTGTCGGCCAGGTTACCATCTTAAAATACTTCGCCCACTACATGGAGGAGAATCTGATGGATGTAAGTGTCTTTGCTTGGAATATAAATACTGAACATATGTACTGCACTGCTATATACAGTACAGTTTCAAAGCATCTTCACAATAATATACAAGAAAAATAATACTTTTTTCAAATGTGAGAAATTCTCAGCTCTATAAAGCCATTGAAGTTTGTCTTTAAACCATGAATAAGCAATTTGCATCAGAGTTTATGATTGCTACTTGCTTTTCCTTAACAGGGAGGTGATTTACCCAATGTCACAGATGCAGGCAAACCCAGATTGTACCTTCTCCAGTGGCTCAAGTCTGATCGAGCACTCATGATGCTCTTCAACGATGGCACTTTCCAGGTAAAACTTGACGTTTGGACTTCTAAAATGCAAAAGCATCTCAACCCAGGCTCACTGTAAATACGTTTATCTACCTACATTTAATTCTAAGTCAAATTTTTGTCTAATTACTTGAGGTATTCAAACCAGTGACATGCTGTCACATTTAAAACCTGAAATATATGAGCGTTAGTGAACTGTATCGGCTATATTGGTTTTCTAAAACAGCTAAAATCCACATAAGGAAGTTAAAATTGCACGGGTAGGTTTAGGGTTGGGTTTTGAGTAGAGGATATTATGACAGAGCATTAAAGGGATACTCCACCCCAGAATTAATATTGTCGCTTACCCCCATGTCGTTCAAATCCACTATGAAGCTATTTTACATTAAAACCAAGAGGCTTGTGACTATCCCATTGACTGCCAAGTAAATTACTCTGTCAAGGTCCAGAAAAGTATAACATCATCATCAGAATAGTCCATCTTCCATCAGTGGTTCAATTTGATGCAAAAAAAGGACTTTATTCAATAGCTTGTCTCTCTTCCAAAATTTGAATTGCACACCCAATACATACCTGAAGCAATGTAATACAAGCACAATACGTGCCTATAGCAACATAACAAATATATGCCAGGGTCACTGTGTTTTAGCGAAACGTGCAGTAAGGTATGTAATAACGCAATGTATTTAGAGAACATGAGCCTGGGTTGAAGCATCTACATACTGTAATGCTGACGCAAAGCTACTTGGTTTCTAAACGCACGTTATTCCTGCAGGTGAACTTCTACCACGATCACACCAAGATCATCCTGTGCAATCAGAGCGAGGAATACCTCCTGACATACATCAACGAGGACCGCGTGTCCACCACGCTGCGGCTCAGCACCCTGCTCGTGTCCGGCTGCTCAGCGGACCTGCGCAGCCGCATGGACTATGCACTTAACATGCTGCTGCAGAGATGCAACTGAAGCGACAGACTGGAATACTTAGAAAGGACAAGAATGTGGACTACATACGGCTGGACGGGAGTGTTGAAGATGGGAGGAGACGTCATGGATTATGAGTTTTGTAAAACGGACTGAACCGAGCTGGGCTGGAACCAGAGGCGACGATGAAATCGCAATCTCGTTTAGGTGTATATCTTTTTTTTAATGCAGAAATCTTGCTTTGTTGAAGCCAAACGGAGGTGTTTATGTTGAGGCAAGGAGCTTTCAGCAAGGCGGGGTGGTTGGATGTAGCTCTCTTAAGAGCAGATTTCGTTTAACTGTGAAAACATTCCTGCTTAAGGACACGGGCTGTGTGGTGAAACGATCCGATGCTGTAGTTTGTGCACGCTCGGTTCTTCCCATTCCTGCATCACGAGAAGAACCAGCTGCATTTCACTGTGTGAACACGACCTGCAACGCCATGGACATAACTTATTATCAGAAAGAACCCAGTATTTATTTATTTAATAAAGACGATCTTAGAATTATGTTGGTGTGAGCACACGTTATTTAATTGTTTGTTACAATAATTGTGACTGGCGCTTTGTCCTTTTACTGTACGTCAATCTCCCGGGCCATCATTGGGAGTTGTGACGAACTCATTATGCAAGGCCAGTGGCAAAACCGCAATCGCCGTTTGTCTTGTCTTGATGTTTGTGTGAAGATTAAAGATGAATAATATTGTGGAGGTGTTGTATTTTGTTTCTTCTTTGAAGCGCAATTACCCCCATTGTCCCTGCATCTCAGTGCCAAAGCAGTCGATTACGTAAATCTCCAGGGGCTGATGAAGCGACTTCAAAAACACACATTATGCTTACAAAAGGGAAGAAAAACAAGAAAAGAGAGTGTTGTTTCACCACCTACTGTCTGCCCAGCACAAGCTCCCTACGCTGCACTGTCAAGCCCTCACACGCACTATATTAAAAAACAGTAACTGCTAAAAACTGCATTTTATTTCTTGCGTGTGACCCATTTTTGTTTCACAAATGAAAGAAATAATGAGGCTTTACACCTTCACTGACACACAACAAGTTGCAGATCTTTTCATCACGTACTAATGAACTCATTTGTTATAATTTAAAGATAAACGGAGTGCACAAAGGATAAATGAAAAGCTTGATGAATCAAACCAAAAGCATCTGAACACAGATGGCTCACAATGCTTATTTTTTCCATTCCTTAGACAAAACACCATGTTTAGGACACAACTGTGACTTTACTCTACTTTTGGTGCAGTTTAAAAGGACAGCTCATCCAGACACAAAAGTCCCATTTCATATAATTTCAAACCTGTATGACAATTTTGGTGTCTCAAAATAACATGAACATTCACATTAGCTCATAATCTCTGCTAGTAATATGCATGGTAATAAGCGACTACAAACCGGATTCCAAAAAAGTTGGGACACTAAACAAATTATGAATAAAAACTGAATGCAATGATGTGGAGATGGCAAATGTCAATATTTTATTTGTAATAGAACGTAGATGACAGATCAAGTTTAATCTGAGAAAATTTGGGACAAGTAGCAATAAGAGGCTGAAAAAAGTAAATTTGAGCATAACGAAGAGCTGGAAGACCAATTAACGCTAATTAGGTCAATTGGCAACATGATTGGTTATAAAAAGAGCTTCTCAGAGTGGCAGTGTCTCTCAGAAGCCAATATGGGTAGAGGATCACCAATTCCCACAATGTTGCGCAGAAAGATAGTGGAGCAATATCAGAAAGGTGTTACCCAGTGAAAAATTGCAAAGACTTTGCAGTTATCATCATCAACTGTGCACAACATCATCCGAAGATTCTGAGAATCTGGAACAATCTCTGTGCGTAAGGGTTAAGGGCGTAAAGCCATACTGGATGCCCGTGATCTCTGGGCTCTTAAACGATACTGCACCGCAAATAGGAAAGCTACTGTAAAGGAAATCACAGAATGGGCTCAGGAATACTTCCAGAAACCATTGTCAGTGAACACAATTCACCGTGCCATCTGCCGTTGCCAGCTGAAACTCTACAGTGCAAAGAAAAAGCCATTTCTAAGCAAGATCCACAAGCTCAGGCGTTTTCACTGGGCCAGGGATCATTTAAAATGGAGTGTGGCAAA
>JAUMHP010000059.1:15120236-15151310 GCA_032361065.1 Enteromius trimaculatus
CTGCATTTTTCATCAAGATAATGCCAGACCACATTCTGCATCAATCACAACATCATGGCTGCGTAGGAGAAGGATCCGGGTACTGGAATGGCCAGTCTGCAGTCCAGATCTTTCACCTATAGAGAACATTTGGCGCATCATAAAGAGGAATCATTAAAATGATACATTTTCTTAGTTTAAACTTTTGTTCCATGATTTATGTTCTATTCTGAATAAAATTTTGCATTTGCCATCTCCACCACATTGCATTCAGTTTTTATTCACAATTTGTTTAGTGTCCCAACTTTTTTGGAATCCGGTTTGTAGTCATAATAAGAAAAAAACCTATTTTGGAACCATTGCAATTATTTGCATTATTTTCCTATAGTTATTAATGTCAAACACAAGATGTTAGGTCAGCCATTCATTTTCATTGAGTCTTTCAATATGCAGAAAGTGAATGGTGACTGAAGCTGTCATCCTGAGAAAGCGCTTTTGTTTCCATGCATGCCATGAGTTAGGATCAATATGAGAGTCGTAAATAATAACGTATTCATTTTTGGATTAACAATCGTTCATGTTCAGTGTATATGAACGTGGTAACATATCCACCCAGCTAGTTGTTAAAAACGTTTAATCTTAGAATAACTAAGGATCGATGGCAATTCTGAAAACTGTAAGCAATGCAATGCTTGGCCTTTATTTACATTAGAAAGAGGTGACATATGATGTAACCCACGGTCATTGCGAATACGTGCATAACGGATAGGGAAAAAAGGAAGAACACTGGGCTTTTATGTCATACAGTTACCATCTCAAGCTTGAGTTTTCATTTTTTCATCTTCGATCAAGCCAGCTGGTGTGTCGTCTCTCTTGGCCCTGATGAGGAAAGATTCGAGGAACAGAGAAGCGTTTGTTGTCCAAGATCAGTATAGCCCCACAGTTGGCTGCCTGGAGTCTCTTTCTAGCATCATCTGTCACTTTAAAATGTAGGCCATTTTGTCTTCTCTGAGTCAATGCCAGATTACTTAATAGGCGGAATTCACAAAATAACACTTTTTGAGTTACATAACACCAACACGGCCCCCGATATTGACCAGGACAATTATCTGTGCGCTTACACAGACCTTCTGCACACAAAAACAAATGATTAGATGAAATTAAAATAAAAGTGTATTTTAAATAATTAGTATAATTAACAACAACAAATTATTACTGATGCTTTAATGTTGTAAAGCAAATGACTGTATCTTTGAGTAAAAAACTAAACTAAATTAAAATATGTAAATTATACATACTTAAAATATAACTAACAATCATAATAATAATAAATAATTTTTATAAATGATTAGAATAATAATTATTATTTCATATTATTATTATCATATAATCAACAGCAATAATAACAACAATAATAATTGATTATTATAATTAATAAAATATAATATTGTACAGCAAATGACATTATGATGACATTTATAATGTTTCCACCCCAGTAACAATAATAGCCTAATTATTATTGTATTAATTTGTACAACGCACTAAAATATAAATAACAGCATTTATAAATAATTTTAATAGTAGTAATAATTATTATTGGTAGTAATAGTATTTTATTAATAATAAATTGCATAGTGCACAAACAACAAAATAAAAAGAACATTGGATAAATAAATATTTAAAATATAAAAAATTATATTTAATGGATATTTACATATATTATTAAAAAAATTTAAATATCACACCAACAACAATAATAATAAATGTATATAATAGTATTTATAATTTTTTTTATTAATAACAGCAACAATAACAATTAAAGTATTTGGAGTAGCATGCACAAATAAATAAATAATTTAATGAAAGAATTAATGAAGCATCAAAATCAAAAGGCATCTTCAAGGCAAAAGAAAATACTTATTGAACATGTTTATATCTGTTGACATCAAAACTCTGAGTACAGCTGCAAATCAGAGCTGGTTCTTGTAACGAAAATGCTCTGTGCTAATTCTCTTAATGAAGTCCCTCTTAAGTGCCGCTGATATAATTAGATATATAATCTCCAGAATTGTTTGCAGAATTGCATCCTTAGGTGTGGCCAAAGAAAGCAAAGCACAAATGATAAATTACAATAAGTGGTTATGAGCTACTGCACATGGCATGTTTTCCACTGTGTAATTATTGAGCTCAAATACCTCGAGACATGCAGTATTACTACACAGTGTTCATGCGGTTCATATCTTTCATTCCAGCATGAACAGTCAACACATATTTCACTCTGAGGGAGCTAAGCCACAACTTTACACTGTAAACATGAAGCACGGTCCTATCTGTTTATGCATAACAACGTATTCGGCCAAACTAGTTCATTATGCATGCCACAGGATGCACATCCTGATCCAAACTGAGGATACAGTTCTTCCATGTTATTTCTCAAGAGATGGCCAACAACATGTGAAGACAATGAATCACGCCCGATTACTTAACACCCTTCTGCTGGCAAATCCAGCATCCTTCAGTAGTGTGTCCAAGTGTCCTACATTACACGGACACATCACACATTTGCCCCAGTTTCTCATATACTTGTCCGTGTCTGAATCTGTTGTCCGTGCAAAACCTGTCCATGCAAAAGACGTCAGCTCTGCACCACAACAGACGCAGGTTTTTCCATCTTCAATGGAGAGCAAAACCGCATGTAGAGTAATCTGAGATGCTTTTAAGGCTAATGCATCGACTCCAGCCTTTCATTGACGTGCCTAAACAGGCTTCATTTCACATAGAAATTTGATTCAGTATATTCGGCCGTAATGCAAGTCAGAGGGTTTCGTCAAGACTGTGCACAAGAGATTTCATATTACATGAAAAACTACATCAAAATAACATGTTCAATAATACAATTTTGTATAATAACTAATAATCTAATGGATTAATATAAATTTTAGAGTTGGTTTAAGCATCGTGAAATAATGTTTCGTAATGAAAAATAATTGAAACGAAGGGGACAGAGACGTGCAGATCCATCTGCAAAGCTTTAGAGACATGTAGTAGGTAGAAATAACACAAGGACAGTCCAGAGGGAGAGCAAGGGTCGGTCGATTAGCGTACAGTATCAAAAAGGTGCAAGACAGTGGCAAAAACCAACACAAAGCAAGGATCGGTACACAGGAAATCCACAAGAGAAACGCTTTACAAGAGAAAAATCAATGCTCAGTGATCGGCTTTACAAAAACACCGAGCTTTTAAAAGACAAGACAATGAGTTAACGGGCAAGAGGACACAGACACGATGTAGCACATACAACAATTTAAACTCATACATGACTAAAACAGAGGAACACAGACAGAAATCACAACAATAATGTTTTATAATAAAATAAAAGATATAATAGCATTTATAGATTATTAATCATTATTATTTATTATTAGTAGTAATAGAATTTTAATAAAAAAAGAAATTTATGTGAACTATTAACAATAATAATAATAAATGACTGATGATTCAATGTTGTAAAGGAACTTATTTGGGGATTTTAAGACAAACCAAAACAAATTAACTAAACTAAAAGTAAAAAATAATATAATATAATGTATTAAAAAATATGGTTTAAATCTGTTGACACCTAAACTTTCAGAACCAGGATGAGCTTCTATTTTTCTATTACACATTAGAAATTTGTTGTGGTTTCCAGGAACTCTGGGTAAATGCACACATAAATGGGTACACACACATGAATGCAGAAATACATGCACATATACAGTATAACACACACACACACAAAAAAGAATAAACTGAACTACATAAGGTTACTGAATTATAAAAGCTTGTAGATAGTATTTGGTGTGTTAGTGGTTTAAGGTGGAGATGGCCTGGAGGAATAACTGCTCTTGTGTCTGGATGTTCTAGCGCAAACATGCTGTGAGAGGGGTCAGTGAGGAGTGTTTCTTCATTCTGGAGATGTACCAGTCCTGAAGCACACCTGTTATCCTCTCAGCCGTCCGTTAGTCTCCTCATGACCGATTCGGTGGCTGACCCAAACACACAGAGCCAGCTGCTCAACATCTCTTCTGTAAACAGATTTATTGTTGTCTTGGATGAGCATTACTTTACACATCACATTAAAGAGACTGTCATTAGTGAAAGTAAATCCGTAATGATTGCTCACAGCGCAAATGCAAATAATATTTGATAAATGGCCCAAAAGATATGCTCGCTTGCTTATTTATTTATTATTTCTGGGATACATTTCTTTGTGAGATGCAGCCTTGTTTGTGATTTATTTCTTTGTTACATTTGAACTAGAATGCTTTGTCTTTAAGGAAGTGAATGAACACTTAAAAGCTCCACAGAAAGCTGTTTACTGCATTTTTGTGGCTTTGCAACGAGTTCATTCATGCCGTTTGGCACAGTGGGAAATGAACACATATCTCTGAGCTGCCCGGTTTCCTCAATAGGACCACACCTGACATTCCTCAGCACACCTGACGGCTTTTTCTCACAGATTCCCTTTCTTAGTATTGTACAATATTCCACCTTTTACCCACATGCAACAGGATTTACTTAATCTGACCTGCAGGAAATAAAAAAAAACATCCAATCAACATTTCAGCTGTTTCAGTCCTGAGAATAAGAGATGCTTGCTTAAAGGCCTCATGTTCCTCAGATATTTCTCCTCATAGAACAAAGAGCCTTAATCTCCTCGAGTTTCAGAGGGCATCTCATTTCATGAGACTATGAAGACAATTCCTTTTTTTAGAATAACATGCAACGAGGAAATAAGGAAACAGGGTAAATGTTGCTTTACCGCTTTCGTCTCCTGGAGCAGAAGGGAATTCAAATGCTAGAATGCCTTGTTAATAATTTAACCCTGTAAAGTCCAATCTTTCATAAATGATACACACTTTTCTAAGCATTTAAACGATCAAAACTTTGCTGTCAAGTTTGTTGTATGCAATCTTTACGCCTTTTGACTTTGGTTTATGTGTCGTTTTGTGGTGAAAAAATAAAAATACTGTAGCTTAAACATTGTTAGTGATATTTCAACACGAACGCCTGAAGCAATTTAAGATTACATGTTTATCCATACATAATTTTACCATGCATAGGCCTAAAGAAAAACGTTGAAATGTGAGCATCAAATATGAACATGGAGGAAGTTGGAGGAACACATCTCTCAACGATTGCATTGAATTACAAGTTTAAAACTATACGGAGCCCTGATCATAAAGCTAATTATTTAAGTGTCATAAGGCACATTATTGTGATATATATCAACTAATATTACATGCATTTTTAATACAAAAAGTCTATTACAAAGATCTCATTGATTTACAGTGAGTATATTACAGGCTATTACAACTTTATCTCACTTTTTGAACATATAAATAATAGCATCTGCACCAAACTGCATATTTAAGCTTAAAATGCTTTATTCTCTGTATTCTCACTTTATCATACGATTTAGACTTTAAAATATTTAGTTTCAAAAATAATACTTAAATATGCATATGCTAACTAGATTTTTACTAATGGTTCAATAGATGTTTAAAATAACAGACTATTATCATATATGTTTTACAGGGTTAAAACTGAGAATAAGAACTTGGTTGTATTTTTCTATGAATCAGACAAGGCAAATTGCTATGTCTGCATGCCTTCATTTCTGAGGAAATCCCTGCTAATGTGGCTCAGCACAGCAGACACTATGTACAGTATGTAAACTGCCCTCAGTGTCTGTGTGTTACTGAAAGAAGCAAACACAATGCAGACGATTGTTGCAACACAACCGGTACTGTATGCAATGCACATTGCCACACAATGGGGCTCCTGGAGTCGCTGGCGAGTGCAGAATAGTGGGCTTGTGGTTGTGGAGGAGTGAAAATTTCACTAACACAAAAGAGCTTTCAAAGGAGCATTTGAACATGTTCTTACTCTTTGCACGTTCTTATAAAAAGATAAATCTTTACATTTGACCTAATGTTCCGCTGGGAAGCGAAACAAGAAAGAACAAATCAATAATTTGGCAGACTAAGATCTCTGTTCACTCTTGTATAATTGGAGGAAATAGTCAGAATAATGACTTTCCAAATGGACATAAAATGAGAAATGCAGGCCGATAATGAAAAACAGCAATCTTAATGGTTATGCATAAAAATGAGTGCTGAGAGAATACAAAACTGTTCTTCCGCTAGACTTTTGTCTTGGTTTCTCATACTAGAAAAACCTAAACTGTTTCTCTTTGACGGAAAAAAATAAATTAAAAAAGCAAACGCATACTTTTGCCTAAACTCAACATGAGATAAAATCTAATATTCCTTCGTAAATAGATTCCTGCTTGTTTAGAGACAATTCTTACCATCCACTCAACTGTTGATGGATAAAATGAAGCCCCTGCAGTTTTTCTTACTGAATATGCAGTTGTGAATGCCATTTCTTATTTCTTTCCAGCCTCTCTGATGTTCCTCCAGAGGAAAGAATCTTATCATTTTACAAATTTCTCAGAGGAGATCAAAATAATGTGTTAAACCGTGCTCAAAACTGCCAAAGTCATCTGAGCTGCTATTACTTTATAGCTCTGTACTACAATAGCATGTAAACTATTGTCTCTTTGGGTCTGGTTTTATTTGTCTAGAAGCAGGTTATACTACAGTATAAGGAATTGTACATCCAAAAATTCCAGTTTTCTTAATGTTCAACCTCAGGCCATCCGAGTTTTTTTTTTTTCATCAGATACATATCTGGAGATTTGGCATCACTTGCTCACCAATGGATGCTCTGCAGTGAATGGGTGCCGTGAGAATGAACAGCTGATAACATCACAATAATCCACACCACTCCAGTCCATCAATAAACATCTTGAGAAGCCAAAAGCTTCCTGAAACAAATCCATCATTTAAAGTGAACTATCATCGTGATGTATTTATCAGCTGTTTGGAGTCTCATTCTGACGGCACCCATTCATTGCAAAGGGACTATTGGCGAAATCTCCAAATTTGTTCTGACACACGTTCATCAAGTCTGAGTGCACTGTCAGCAATTTTTCATTTTGGGGGGAACTTTTTTCTTTTTAAAAGTATGCACGAGAAAACTATAAGCAAGGAAATGTTGCTCTGGGTTATTTCACACGTTGTTCTGTACATTGGATGAGGGCGATTTAGATCTACACACAATGTTCTGGGTAAATCTATCAGCACTCAGTCGCCCTGTGAAACTTCACATACCTGCAATTCACAGAATCACAGCCTTCTGCAGGGACTTGGGTACATTTAAGGCTCTGATCTCAAGGTTTACTGTAGGTTTGCCACTGTAATTGAACAGATGTGTTTTTTAATGGGAGCAGGTCAGACGAGGAGAGATGTTTGTGCAGCTGGACTGAGTTTAAAGAAACAGGGAGAAGAGCATCCATGCAGCGGGCCAGACAGCAATGTGAAATATCATACTATACAAAAACACTCCTTTGCTTTCCATAAAGCTAATGGTTTGCCTTTAGGATGAGATCTGTTTGATGCTGAGATTGAATTACACGACCCTCCTGAGAAAGGCTGCGTCACAACAGGCTGAGAGTTCATGAATGCAAATATACAATTAAGTTGGCTTGTTGTCTAGATTTCAAGCCCTAGTTCCCCACAGGCATCTGTCATGTGCTGCAGAAGTGAGCTGTTCGTGTAATACAATCTGTGGAGAGATTATTAAAACATTGATTTTCTTCTAGATATGTATTTACTCCTGGATAGGATTTCCAAACACATCTGGGAACCCACGGGGCACAAACAGCTCAATAAATAAGCTCTGGGATGGAGGTAGTAAAAGCCAATATTAGAAATAATGATTTATTTATCTGTTTATATATGGCCAAATTCTCATAAGGCTCTACATCTCTCCCATCTTTCTGTAACAGGAAAATACATCTCACCGAATGAGAAAACAGGGATTATTTTCTTGCCTTGTTTAATAAATAAAGCATACGTATACTTTTTTTGTAAGTGTGTGTTATCAGGGTTATATGAGTGTTAATATCATAAAATGTACAAAGCAAATAAATTATTAAATAGGATAAACCAGTATAAACATTTATCTATACAGAATAAAATATTTACATACATCAATTCATGTACGTACTATGGAAAGTAAAGGACATTTTAAAGTAAATATTTATGCGTAACATTTTTTATAGGCTATATAATTATATACTGTACATCGCTTAAATTACTATATAATAAATTAATTGAAAAAATATACATTTGTTCACAATTCATGCATGTAGAAATGAAAATTAAATGATCAAAAGAATTAAAGTTCAAATTTGGATATAAGATTGCAGCTTTATAGGGGCATTAGACTCCAAACTGAACTATTGATTAGTTTTGATCAATAAAAATGATTTCAACAGTTATCGTCTCTTTTTGCCACATACAGTTTGTGCAATATCTGTGACACCACCTTCACTAAACCTGCCAACATTTGCACAGGGATGGTCTCTATTTCCTGTAAATGCCATTAATCTCACTCACTCGGAACGAATCTTGCATCTGGCCGTGTTATTTACACATACCTTTGGATCTAAAATTCATTCATCACTTGTATGCGAAATGCCTTTAAACCAGCATATTAAAATGAATCCACCACATTTAAATGAAGATTGCGGATGTGGCATGATTTTTTTGCACATTAATCATTAAACACGCCTGTGTGGTTTAATACAACTGAGTCATCATCAGTCAAATGCACGCTGATATCAAACCGTGCTCTACTGACATCTGCATGACATGCTCTGGGCAAACGTGAAGGGATCCTGCTTGGCTTGCCTCACACATTAAGGTCAGAGATGCCAGGGGAAATGGAGGAGGTGACAGAGACATTCAGAGTAAGGGCTGCTCAAACACCTCTCAGCCTAGCAACGGCCAGCGCCAGAGTGTCACATGCATTTAGAGTGAAAATGAACCACCGACTGCTAGAGGAAAAAGCACAAGGACAAAGAGACTCGTGAACAATGATGCACTCTCAGGCTGGACTGTGCTTCTGTGCGCTATTAACTTTTCAAAGGCTTTCAGAAACAACGCTGAACATTTGAAGCCTTTTCGGATAAATGTCAGATATTTGAGGATCTCGAATAAAAGAAGGAAAAGCTCTTTATACACACAAACATACACCCTGTTGAAAAATAAATATAAACCTTTTGCATAACATAACTGCAGTAGCAGTTTTAGTATACTGAAGTCTGAATCCAACTTGAAATATACTGAAGTATATCTGATTGTGCTAAAGTGCATGTATATTTTAGGTGCACTTTAAATATCTTGCTGTTAAAGGCAGATGTAAGAATAAGATATTATTCAAAGATCATGCAATCTTCAATTCACAGTGACCAATTAAAGCACATTGTATGCTTAATGTTAAGCAATGTTCATTGTTCGCAATTACTGCCCTACAGTAAGTAAAGTCTTGAGTTATACATCAGTAAATGTGTTATTCAATTTGAACTATACTTTGTCTGGGATCAACAAAATAAAATAAAAATTAAAAAAAGCACAGACCTAAGAGAAAGTATAGAATGCTACTAAAACTATAAAATAAGACTCTTCCACATAAAACGCAAAGAGGAAGCATCTCCTATTTCATCAGCGATGTGCCCGCAACACCCTCAGTTTAATATGGAGGAGGTTTAAATAAATGTCAAACAGCAGCTACTGACAAACGCCAGGTGCAAAGACTCATAAGCAAACACTAGCTAGGGTGCCAGCTGACACTGCCCATCTCAACAAAAACAGCTCGGAAGCACATAAAGCTGTCACCACTGGGTCTTTTGCACTGTGTGATGACCTTGCGTTCATTCAAAGAACTCACAGCTTTCAGGGAAGCTGCATATAATCTCTGTAAGCAGAGTTCTGTGGATGTCATCAACAGATGAAAGACATACAGTATTTTTCACGTCATCAGGTGAACCGTGGCACAGAGACACACAAAAGCAACAATCTAACGACCACCCACACCTAAAAAAATACAACTGCACATTTTCCAGTTCATGTAACCTTTTGAGTCTATTCTAAAAAAACTATTTTCTTGAGACCCATGCTATACTACAAATACATTTTCATATTTATGTACTCAATAAAGTACCCTGCAATTGTACTTTAAGTATACTTAAAGTCTGCTAAATTGGATTTTGTACTTAATGCACTTTAATTGTGCGGAAGTAGTGCTGAAGTCCAATTAAACGCATACTTAGTATGTGCAAAAGTTAAACTATACTTCAAGCTCACTTTAAATATTTTGTGTTTAAAGGGTGACACTATAAAATGCATTTTAGGCTTATTAATGAAAAATATGTATTGTGCAGAAGTAATACTTAATACAAAGTTTAATTAAAACTTCTGTTGCAGTAAGTTTCGAGTTGTCTGTCGGTAAACGTATTAAAAGATTTGAACTACACTTGGTATGAAATAAATATATTTTAAATATAATACTTTTTTACTAGGCTAGTACATAAAAACCCTTTAAAAACCCAACAAAATTACCCCAAATGTTGTCTCTAGCAGTCATTTTGAACAAATAATTTCAAATTGCTGAAGTGTTAATGCTTTGTGAGTTCCCAGAATGCATTGGAGCATGAATACATTTTGCAGTTACTGTTTTAGACTGTAATTATTGCTTCATTTAAACGTTTTTGTTGTTGTTTTATCATTATTATTAGGTATTTGTTATACTGTGGTGTAAAATACTTACCATTTGGTAAGAAATCTTAAAGCTAAGAAATCAGCGTCTGTGACCTTCATAAAGTCTGTGATTTCCTATCAAATCTCTCAATTCAAACCTCCAGACTAGCTCAGATGTTTTCTTCAGAATGTAAACTGGGGCAAAAGTCATGCAGTGTATTCCAGGCTTAACTGCATTAATTCTCCACAGCTCTGAGAGAGAAACCTCTGAGGGTAGATTTGTCCTGTTATTATGGCAGCCATCTACCCATCTCAGCTCCACCGTCCACCAAAGCTCTTCTGAGACAGAGCCGCTGGTCAGCGATGGAGAGAGTCCTGCTGCCTAACGCTTTCACAACACTGAAAAGCATCACAAGTACTCATCAATACCTCCCCGGCACACAGGCGTCTCTCCCAGATGAGTTCAGGCTGATGGACATTGTTAATTATGGTACGTCATCGGTGACATTCCCGTTGGGCAGACGGCCGGCTGGCAGACAGACTGGCACTATCTCTGCATGTGGATGGAAGGACTGCTCAAACAACCCTCTGAAATGTAAAAGAGAACTATGCGTGTGTATTTGTACCTGAAATGGTTAACATACCAGTATATGTGAGCTCTTCAGTCACAGTAATGCCTTAAAGGGCTCATACAAACCTAATATGATAATATGATTCTTTAGGGTCTTAATGGAAAGTTTGTAATATAGTTTGTTTTAAAATTTCTCAAAGATATTTTTAAAACGCTAATTTTCCCCTGTCAGAAACAGATCTTTAGAAATCACTCTGTTCTGTGTACTTCCCCTTTAAATCTTCACGATCTCCGCTGACCCCGCCCCTTTTTTCCGAACACTCTCGGAGGATCTTTTTTAGCTGTATTCATAGTGAAACTTGCTAATTAGCACATTATTAGGAAAGACGATTTGCTAAAATTCATTAAAAGACATTATACTCACTGCTTCTGTAGATGAGGCTGGATCATGAATGATTCTCGTGAACATAAACGCATTTCAGTTGATCAAGGGGGCGAATGCAAGCTGTTATCAAAGCCATACAATATATGTTTTTTGGTAATTATGTGCAAGACTATTTAGTTGTTTCAGTTTGTTATTTGCCTAATAAAATGATAAAACTCTAGTCTAAAAACTAGTTTTAAACAATGTTTTACTAAAAGGTTTGTTTTCTTGTAATGACAGATGTTTATTACACTGTATTTATTGAATGTAACTGTGCATCTGAATAAAAATAGTTATAAAGTGCTTTACTATTTTTTTGAGCCCACATACTGGTGTATACAAAACATTTATTTTATATTGAAATATTTCTCAATTGTCTTTATTTTCAATCAAATATACAGCCCAGAGGACATTTCTTTTCTGACTCTTTCCTGAATCAGAAAACGAAAACAAATGTGAATTTTGAGTTACCTAAACTTTTCTTGTCACTCCCAGCATTTACTGTGTCATTGAGTGTTTACAGTCTAGAGCCACTACTGACCATAAAACACAGGGAATTTCCAACGATCTGGAACAGCCAGCCTCCCAGACAGCAGGAATGTTCTGTCATCTACTGTAATTACATTCAGACTGATTAAACTATTACCACGGTAATCTTTTAAATGATGTAACTATAAGTTATGTTTAAGTGAATAACTCAAGGCCAGCAGTGAGCACTTAAACCACAAACTAGAATGACATTCATAACAAATGGATGCAGAATAGTTTTACAAGATACAGTTGCCTTCTGGACACTTAAGTGACAATATCTTTTAACTCTACATTTATTGTTTTAGTTTGGGAAACCTTGTTAAGTGTATTTGTACTTAGAGCGCAAGTGACTTAATGATTCTTTAATGCATCGACCTTCAGATTTTATAAATCCTAATAATTAAAAGACATTGTACTCCAACGAAACAAAAAAATAGGCTTTCGTGCCTTTCGTGAACTCAGTTCAGCTTGAACTTAACAAAACAGTAAAAACTTCTGATTCTATTGATTTCATGTACAATGCAAGTCCTCATTTGACTGCTCATGCCACAGTATGTTGATGTTTTTGTTAGATGCACAATTACCTATGAGTGTTGGGTTCATTCTCTGGAAAATTCCTGGAAGTGGCTGTAATTGGTGAGGAAACAAGTTGACTGTTTGATTTCAGCCCGAGAGTTTCGCTTCAGAGAACATGATGTAACGCAAACTTGAGAAAACCTCACAGAAGTCAGTCTTGGAAGATAAGGGTATATGGTTGAAGGACGATGGTGTTTTGTTGGAGGAACGGATGGATGGAGATCACATTAAAATAAAATAAAATAGCCTTTTTTCTGCAGTTACAATACAAACACTTAAATTCATAATAAATTACATTCAGTCAATTATACATGTGGTCAAGTCCAAATGTATTACAGTCATAAGAACTGGGGGTTTAATTGTCATAAAAATAATTTTATCACGCTCTATATATTTTCTTATTTCTTTCTTTTGTTTTGTAAGGTATAATATGTCTCGACACAATTCAGTGTGCACAATAAACACGATTTATTTCTTGTTTTTCCCCGTCTGACAAAAAACATTATAGTATTTACCAGAGAACCATGTGCAGAAGGAAGTGTTTTAGTAACATCGCTGCTGCAGATCTGGCTCAGATTTACAGCTAATAAATTCCATTTATTCTCTTGTCAACACATCCTGAATCCATGCGCTCAGGCAAGACTCCCGCATGCTTTACTGGTAATAAAACAGAAGCCTTACTGGCTTCAGCATCAACTGTATCAGGCCCGAAGGTATTACAGGACATCTACGAGGTGGGTGGTTCATTCCTATGAAGTCTTCATCACAGGTGTACTGTTTCATTTTGACAGTTTCTGCAATGATGCAAAAGCCACGGAAGCTTGAAGGTTTCTCAGTAGCACAAAACCATGGAAATCAGGCCTAAATCCCCAAACTGGAAGTTCGGGCTCCTCTTCACTTGAGCTGAGCGTGGAGGATTTCACATTATGTGGTACAAAATTAAAAAGCCTGTTTCTGGTCAGTGAGCATCATGACGAGCAGGATTTCTACAAACTCACAGCCACAATTAATCAATCAAGATGAATAAACTGTCCATCACAGTACGTGGCAGATCAGGAGTTATGTAACTGTGATTATGATTTACTGATGATGCTAAAGCACCTGCCATAACCATGGTTTCAGAGAGATTCACTGGAGGTAAAACAGCTGTAAGTTTTAGTATTTATATTTAAATATTCTTTAAATGAGTAATTTTCTTTTGCAATAAAGACCTATTTATTTTGATAGATTTAATGTATATCTAAACAAATCACTAGTTTATAGATATGTCAACAGAAATATTACAAAAAAAGAAATCGACTCACTTTACTATTAATTGCTAATTTTAAAAATGAACAAAAGTGATTAGAGATGATAGAATGAACAATAGATATATATGTAAATAGAATTAAATAGACAGAAAGACGATGGACAGACAGAGAGAGAGACAGACATATAGACAGAGATAGATAGATAGATAGATAGATAGATAGATAGATAGATAGATAGATAGATAGATAGATAGATAGATAGATAGACAGATTCAGTGAGTTCTGTGACAAGCTGATCTTGTGTCCGCTGTATAAAGGTTTCTGCTCGACACTCCCTCAGAAATCACATTCCAAACACCTGAGCGCCTCCACCGAAACCGCTGGGAAACCTCCGGCACTGAAACACACAGGTCGCAACAATAACTGCCTGTGATAAATCAAAGGACACCGGGCCAAGGGTTGAGTCACCACACAAAAGGAAAACACCTTCACTAACATGCCCAGACAAGAGCCGCCATAAACCAACAACAACAAAAAACTCTCACGGCTAGAACAAACAGGATACATCCTTTCACATAATCATGCTTGCGTTATCCAGGTTTCTGGTTTAATTTTTGTTTGAATTTCTATCCGCTCTCTCATCTTTTGGTGTAGATCATTTGCAGTGCTCCTGTGAGCGAGTGTTGACAGCTCCTCTAAAAAAAGAAGGTGTTATTTTACCAGAACAGAAGATTTCAGAAGTTTATTCACATCCATAGGGAGGCTATAAAAATATCCACAGAAACTTTAACGCTATACAATTAAAGCGCCAACTAGAAACGCAGTGACTAGTCAGGAGGTACAGTATGTGCATGTTTATAGCTGACATTAAAGCATGGCAAAATTACTAATTTGAACACTTTCTGGCCTTGCAAAATCTTCTTCTGTGTGGTGTTCTGGTGGTTGGGGCGTTGATACTGTATGTGGCATCATTATTTAGCCTCCAGCATTTTGTTCCAAACTTGTCCGACTTTCTTCCTGACACTTTCAAGCTGTTTTAAGATGTTAACAAATGAACTGTGGATTATTGTAATGTGTTTATCAGCTGTTTGGACTCTCATTCTGACGGCACCCATTCACCACAGAGCACCCATTAGTGAGCAAGTGATGTAATACGGTACATTTCTTTAATTCTGTCCTGATGAAGAAAAAACGTATATAAAAAAATGTACATTTTTTCGATAGCTTGAGGGTGGTGCCTTTAGGATTTTAATAACTGTGTGCAATGGTAACAAATTAATAATCATACATTATATAAAGTAAAACCAAATTACACTCACAAGTGATTGCCCTGAAACAGGAATAACCCAGAGAAAATACAACACTACAGAGGGAACATTGCTCTGTTCTTCTCTTTGCTTGAAATATTTGTCTTTTTTTCCTCTGGCACATAATTTATGATATATTATTACTGAATTTTGTCTTATTTTAACAGAGCTTGGAGGCAGACGGCAAGACATTTGACACTTCATTTTCAGACTGGAGAAGAGTTTCATTATTGGGACGTTCTACAAATAGAGTTCTGCTCTGGCACACGGGGACGGAGATAAAATATCTTTAGGCTGGAATCAAAAATCACAGTTGACAGCCCACCCAAAAGACAAATGACCCTATTATGAATGTTTCATTGAATCCAGTAATGAAACTCTCAGAACAAAAGCGTATCTTAGATACAGCCAAGATCTTACAGTGTTCTGCTGTTAGAACATACGTCTCATTAGTTGGAGTTCATTAATGAGGTAGCTGTGACAAAAAGAGATCTTCATCGGGTCTAGATTAGATCGGGAACGCTTGATGTATCACAAGATCCGGCCACTAAACCCAGAACATAATGAAAATAATCAGTGTGCTTTAAAAGACTCGTAATCGACCTGCACTCACTGTACTCCACCGGACATCACACAAAAACGCAGCATATTTATATTGGCAGCCAAATAAATAGGTTGGAATATTTGCAATGCAGACATAAACATCGGTGTCATGCACAGCTGGAGCTGTCAGCCAGAGACTGTTGATGGCACTCCAGCTACCCATGAACTCATACCTGGACTCCATTCCCCAGAATGCACCTCTCCTCCACAGCTGTTGCTAGTTAGGTTCAATCATTATCACCTGTATAAATTCCAGCCTGTGTGTCTGTCTCTTTACGGTCCATAGTGTATGTATATCGTCACCCGTTTTTGACTCGTGTTTGTTTTCCCGTTGCCAATCGCTGCCTGTTCCCGGACCTACGCATTGCTTCTTCCATCCGACTCTGTTCATCTGGTTATCGACCCTTGCTTTGAATACGTTTACTCTTTTGTCTCTGCCTACGTTGATTCAGTCTACCGGTGTTTTGATCATGTTTGTCCTGACCCTGAGCCTAAATAAACTTGTTTTTGCATTCGAACCCGAACCCGAACGCCCTCATTCATGACAATCGGCAAACAGCGAAAACATTTAACCTACTTTAAATCCACATTGTTCCACATTTATGTTAAGCTTGCAAAATGAACTACCTGAAACAAAATCAATGACAAAATAAACAAATAAGAAATTGCGTCATTGATCACATCATAAGGTTTTGTTCACCTGTTACTGAATACTGTGTATTTATTATGTATATATAAATACAAACACATGCATGTATATATTTAAGACAAATATGTTGTTTATATATTAAATATACTGGTAACACTGTAAAATAAGTTGTGATTAGTTAACATTAGTTAATGTATTAACAAACAATGAACAATGTATTACAGTATTTATTCATCTTTGTCAATGTTAGTTCATAAAAATACAATCATTCATTGTTAGCTCACAGTGCATTAATTAATGTTAACAAACACAACTTGTGATTTTTATAATGCCTTGGTAAATGCTACAATTAGCCTTAACTAAGATTAATAAATGCTGTAGAAAAAATTCTTAACTCCAATGTTTTTAACTAATATTAACTAATGAACCTTATTGTGAAGTATATATTTATATATAAGAATATATATATTTTCAAAATATATCTGTATGTGTGTATTTATATATATAGGCCTACATAATAAATATATTACACAGTATACATATATCCTGTAAAAACGTTTATTTTGGATGCGATTAATCGTTTGAAAGCACTAACTGAAACTAATTATAAAATTTTATTTCAGCGAGCTGCAACATTTCTCAGTTATTTACATATAAAATGTAAAAAAAAAAAAAAAACTATTTATAAAAGCAAAAAAACAATAAAATGACAAGATACATAACAAAAAAAAATTTAACTGATCATGAAAATAGTCAAATAAAACTATTTGTTAGATCTTTTAAATTAGATATATTCTAAATTATATTTACGTCATAAGAAGCTGAGTGTCCGCATAAGCTGAACAGAGTTACATCACCTGTGAGAAACATCAAATTAACACGTATTTAGAGGCTTTTAGTCCAGGTGATTTCTGAAGGTGACAAACCAAAGCCTGTTACATCACAGGAACATCCGTCTCGCTCGGTTAGCTTGACCCATCCTGCTCCAGAGCCTTTTATAACTCGTTTCACTGATGACAGCCAGCTATTAGAAGTTCATGCCCTCAATCAGAATATGAAATTGCATATTGTGCATCTCATCCGCAGCATTGCCTCTGCATTAAATCAACAGGGCATTATAATTACTAAAGCACTAAAAATATTGACACAGAGCCTCTGCCGCACAGCAGGAGAGAGTGACGATCATGACTTCATGCTTCCTTCAGTGTTGCTGTTGTTTCTTCCGCTGCTGGAAGGTCCCTTTTGGACTACAAATGACAAAACACAGATGCCATTAACAGAAAACCAAATCAAGTCACCCAAACATCCGGGCTGTAACCTCTCTGTTATTGAACTATGCTATGGAGTTTAAAAGGCCAGACATAAATCAATAATTACTCATTGACTTGAAAGCTCCCTGCCCCACTGGAACTGAAATTGATTTGTTCCAAATTTGTTTCATAATACACTTAAGCAGGCATTTAAAATCGGTGATGCACATCCAGCACTTATGACACTCTTATTTTGTAAGTTCCCTTTAAGTCCACATGAAACAGTGTCACAACCTATTTTATGTCTTATATGATGCATTAAATTAATAGTCCAGCAAAAATGAAAACTTGCTGAAAACTGACTCCATCCAAGAGTTTTGTAGACCTAAAGTAAGGTAGCATTACATCTCTTTCTCACCATTGGATGAATGCTTGCTTCTCAAGATATTAACTGATGGACTTGTGTGGTGAGACTCTCATTCTGACGGCACCCATTCACTGCAGTGGATCGATTGGTGACCAAGTCCAGTGACCAAGATGTCTCCAACTCTAAATAAAATAACATTTTCAACAAATGCTCTTTTTTGAGGTGAAATATTCCTTTAAAGGTTATTCAGGAAGAAACACGTAGGACAGAGCTTGATTTTATCCATGCCAAATGATTGGATGGTGGAAAGTAAGAGGTGCTGATGACATCAGCTGAAAAGAAAGTCATTTCAGAGCATGCTATTACATTTTGATGAGAGATTACGAAGATGAACATGCACTGAGGATTCATGCACAATATGACTATAAATGTGCATTAATAAATAAACCTCTTGATGAGGTTAAGTTTACGTGCGTGTGAAAGTGTAAGAAGTGAAAGGGATGTAAATGTGCATGTGCATGAATCTAAAGGAATCTTGACTTCCTAGCGAACAGGAAGCACGCAGGATGCTCAGAGCTGACACAAACTCTATTGTATGTGCTTCCTGCAACCCGCTGCAGGTGCATCTCTGACACGCTCAGCACTGAACGCTTCTTTTACATACGTCTTCCTGTGAGGAAAAAAAGGAGGCAATAATGTTGGTATGCAAATAATCCTCCTCATTTCAGTTGCAGACGAGAGTGGAAACTGGTTGGAAAACAAAACAGATGTCACAAAATTATTTTTTTCTCCCATCAACTATATTCACCATAAACTTTCAATTATTAAAAAAACATAATGAAGCAGCATTCATAATGCATTTCACTGCCATAACATCATATACGGTATTTCTAAGTGAAACAGACTATTCAGCAGGAAATAATGCAGAGCAGAATTATTATTATTATGCTATATATAATGTAATATGCACAGTGACATGCATGCGTGCACTCTAATATACCAATATTATTAAGGAATTCTAGCATATTGGGATAGATTATGTTCATTGAAATCTCCAAACACATGCAGATGCAGGCGATTAATTTCAATGAACTAGTTTAGTGCAAACAATAATATTAAGCAACATAAATCAACACGACCTATTTTGCATTGCGTGCACCAAGTCCATGCATAAGAATTAATGAGTTAATTAAATGACCGTGCTGAATAATAAAATAAAATGCAGCATAATGTAAAAAAGCATGTCTATAGTGTTTCCAGCAATATGCATGTGAACGTGGTCATGCACGCAGACAAATGAATACAATGGCCCCCAAATGACCCCGATTTCATTTTATTTCTTGCTTCTGTTCATGATAAAGTACACTTGAGCACATGGTATCTTATCTGAAATTAAACTCAGTAAAGAGTTTGATTAAAGCATCAGAGGCCTGTGAGCTTATCAAGTCTCAAACTCTCTGACTGCGCCTGTGATTTCCAAGCGCTGAGCGCAGCAGAATCTAATCACAAGGCCGTTTCCATCGGATGGGAGGCACTTCAAGAGAGGCCTTGAAAAGTTTCAGCAAATTGCTTACCAGCAACAAACACCAGAGCAGATAAGACCACAGAATGAGAGCAGCAGATAGAGAACAGAGACTTCAGTCTTAAAAGTTATTTGTAGCGCAATAAGTTGAGCAAAGAAACTCTTTCTTATTACAAAAGAGTTAAAGTACTTGAAAAAGTTCTTCCTGATGTTATTTTAATGTATAGTTATTATTAAATGTAATGTATAGTTAACCCAAAAATGTGCTCACTTTCAGGACATCCAAGATGCTTTGCAGTGAATGGGTGCCATCAGAATGTGAGTAAAAAAAACGCTGACAAAATCATGGATTGAGTCCTCAATAAAAATGTTTTCTCCAGCAAAAAAGTGATCTCGTCTGCATCGGGAGAGGCATATTCACAAATCAAGCACCGTTTACAAACCAAAACACATTAAAATTACAAATATGCAGGTGTATTTTTTCCACCTTTTAACTGCAGGAAGCATAAATATGGATTATTCACTCATATTTTGGAAAGAAGTGATTGTTTAAAGTTAAAACGACTTCATGTAGATTTGTTTTCATACAAACCTGCAGCTTTTTATTTCACCAGGCATTAACTGATGGACTGGAGTGCTGTCTGTTATTGTGATGTTTTTAACAGCTGTTTAAACTCTCATTCTGACGGCACCCATTCACTGCATAACTCAAGAACTTAAAAGCACTCCAGAAGTTGAATGAGAGAAATTTAGCTAGAACTTTAAAATGATGACACCTCCGCTAGATCAAGAGGGTCATGTAAACATCAGAGGCAGAGCATCTTTATTTAAAGACACTGCAGAGGTTGTCGCCTACTAATTGTCATAATTGCTTGCGGATGAATAAAGAGACAGGTTAGCACAGTAATGCAACATGAGACCAAAACCAATGAGAAGGCCGCTCTCATATCCAAAAGTCTGCATGCAGCATCTTGAACTTCACATTAACTTTAGGTGATAATACAGAGGAACACATTTGCATTATGTAAATGCAATTTTTTTTTATTATATCACCACACAGATGTTTCAGGTAAGTGTGTTTTAAGTTATTCAGTGAAGTGCAAAAGACACAGATGTGCCTGTTCTCACAGACTGACAGCTTATTGTTGATTTCTTAGGTAGTTGTGAAGGACAATAGGACAAAACAAATAAAAATGACAATAATGTGCATAATAATTCAATGATTGCATCTCTAAAATAAATATATTTTGCATTTCCTATATTAAATGCAAAATTAAATGCACTAGATATTTTGCAGTTTTAATCCAATATATATCTAACCCTCAATAACAGTTTGAGAAAGAGTTGTTATCACTTCAAATTCATCACACTGGAAATGCAAAACTGAGTATTTCATGTGCTGCACATTTCTGCAAACAAAGAACGTCATGTAGCAGATACTTTATGCATAGAGAAATGCAAATATTGCGGGCTGTACAGTGAATGTTGCATTAACAGCAAGAGTAGAAAGAGTGAGTCTGAAGCAGGTGAAGGACGCGTCTCCTCATTCCAAGCATTTTCATTTAAATTCACTGCTGAAAACAACACCATGTCACCCTCAAGGCTGTTCTCACAATCTCTCTGTGATATCTGCAAACATCTGCTCTCAGAGCACAACAAAGAGAGGTCGTATCTCGCTCTCGGTCACTGCAGATAAGATGGCACAAAAACACCAGCCGCACATTGACAGGTCGGGGCTGAAACCCAGCTTCTCCTGTTTCTGTATGTTTTTACAAGGGATGTATTCTATATTACCAGGATCAAGTGCTCAGGTCTGGCTGACACTGTGGGAAAAGCCCTGGGGTCACTTTCAGCTGAGGTCAGGCTCAACTGAAAACACTGGGCCTGTTTAAAAAAAAAAAAAAAAAATTATAAAAATTACTCATCTAAAAACTGACTGTAGTATGTTTTTTTTTTTTTTTTTTTTTTTTTTTACAGATTTGTAAATATAAAAATTTGAATACAGCATACATCAAACATCAATTAAATGACAGTAGTATGGATTTTTTTCCTGTTATTATTGTTTTTTTTTATTATAGATTTGTGAATATTACAGAATCTTACATATTTGTGATTATATTATTAAACTCTCATATATTAAATATCAATAAATGGACAGTAGTATATTTTATTTTTTTAATTATTTATTTTAAAAAATTATTTAGTTGTAAATGTTAAATATTTTAGAAATTAACAGGAAATCCAAGTTTTAAATACAGCATGTATTAAATAAATTGAAAGTAGTATGAATTCAGTTTTTACTATTTTATGTTTACAGTCAACGTGGATATTAAATGCTTTAGAAATATTATAAAACATAAAATATTAATACATTGGCAGTAGTGTGTATTTTATTAATTATTTGGGTTTTTAAATTATTTTAAAACAGCATACTGTAATACACATCTAAAAAACTGACAATAGTATGATTTTTATTTTATTATCTTAAAGAAAACCTAAATTATTTCAATTAAATACAGCATTCATTAAATAAGTATCTATATAAAAATGTACAGCATTATGGAATTTATTTTAATTAGACTTTATTATTTTTATTATTTTTAGTGGAAATCCAAATTAGAATATAGCATGTTTTAAATCAATCAATTAATATTAAGCACATAAAAAATTTAATCCACTAATATTATTAATCTTGTGTGAAACAGATGCTCCGTTAATAACCATGAGGGTTCAAATGATGAAATAGACGTGAAATTAACACATCCTGTCCATATCTTATCATTCATGACACATGAGTCACATGACTGCTGATAATTTGATTCACAATCTCTCTTCATCTATGCAAAGACACTAGCAGAAATGCAAAATCTATTTTATTTCAGATAACATCCTCATTTCTAATGAAAAACAATGGTCTATTCTATTTAATATTCCTTCTCAAGCATTTTAGAGCATCACGTTTAATGGTAACACATTTCAACAGAAATGAACGTACATTAAACCACTGCGGCATGAACTCATGAACTGAGCCGTACATAAAGCAGGGCCTTTTCATATCCAGCTTAAAGCTTTTACGCATCATTACATTCAACAGGCATGGAAATCTGATTAAGAAGAATTATTGGTTGAAATATGAATAAAGCATGAGGAATGATCGCGTAGTGTCACCAAACAGCTCTGAATGCATTTGAATACTAATGTCAGACAGAGATAAACAATTCACTGCTGAGAGTGCAGAATAAATGAGAGCATTGTTCAAATGAACCCTGTATGTCCTCTGTAGTTATGACAGTAGTCATGACTTATGCCTTGATTCATACTTTATCCATGCAGGCACAATTAATGTTGTATTCTCAGAGCTGCCACAAGGAGCGCTACAGCAGACGTTAGGAAACGTAAACAGAAGAATAACTTTCATATTGTAAGCGGCCTGGTATTTCAAGATGAACACTTACTAGACTCAATCAACTTTGGTTAACTTAAAGGCAGGGTAAGCGATTTTTCATAAATGCTTCACACCGAACCAATCGAATATCACAGCCAATCAGATGCGTGTGTGGGCGGTCTGTCTCTCAAAGCACGCTGCTCTTGCAACGAAATGGATATGTGTATGATCTAACTCATAAATATTAAACATCACTGACGCACACGACATCACTGACGCTAAGAAAAAGCGCGACATGCTGTTTTTTCTTCTTCTTCTTCCGTTCAAAGGTCATTACCATACTTTGATATTTGGTAAAATTTTGGTTGCGATGTCAGATCACCAAAATTCAAAACAAATTCAACATCTAATGTCAGTGTTAAATTGACGTCCAATACCGACGTCATCTGACATTGATATTTTGTTGTTTTTAGGTTGTGTAACCAAAATCCAACGTTAGGTCAACGTCAAATTGACGTCAAATACTGACGTCAACCCAATTTTCTTTTTCAACCAACATGCAACGTCTGTCCGAAGTCATGTCCAACGTCAATCTGACCTTATATGGACGTGCCTGGTGGTTATAATATTGTATGCAATCTGTCTAGCCCACTGGAGTCTCGTCAATAGAGCACACACGCAGGCGCTCATAGCTCTGAAGTAAGCAAACTATGAAGCATAACCTACTCCGGAGCAGGTTGTCTTTGGAGAGCAGGTTGTTATGGCTAATTGCATAGTCTTAAATTTACCTCCATTTTTTTGAACCGAAAGTTGAGTTTATCTGCTTGTTTACTCTAAAGGATACCCAGGTATTTCACATAACCTGCTTCTAGAACAGCCCCCAGAAACCACTTACCCTGCCTTTAATAATCCACACATCATTTTTAGACAAATCAAACTAAGCATTCATTACTTAGATATTTTCAGCAAATATAGAGTATTTACAAATCTGTATGTATTTATAAAAAAAAAAGTTGTTTGTCCATCTCAAAATTGAATACTATTATGACTATATCATACATGAAATGCTGGTTTATCAAATAGGATATTAAAAAAATCTGCTGCTGTACAGGGTTAAGGTAAGAGTAAAACAGCCTGTGAAAGCCATCTGTTGGATACTACAATAATGCTCTGCAGACCAGGTTGTAAGAAAGTGGTAGATTTACAGTGTTAACGCTTAAAACAAAATCAAACCATATTAATAAAACAGAAAAGGGCTGTTTTACATGAGCAATTTGACCAATAATAATAATAACTGGCAAAATGCAAATGTTGGAGCAAATGGCGCTCAAACTGAGCATCACGATACAATGCTTTCAATGAACGCACAATTAAACATTTGATTTTTATGTAATTAAATTTGTCATTGGCACTAGTAACAATCTCACCAACGCCCTGTAGTTACAACATGAACACAAATCTAATAGCCTACAATCAACTACAATAACTATATATTCCTCTGTAAACAAACATTCTTCCAATCTCAGACTCGACGCTCACACAGGTTGCCAGATTGAGGAGGACAGGCACAAATGACAATGATAGGCAAAAGCCCTACACTATATATGCTGATTAGTTGATTTATCCGCATTTTAATATTTCTCTGTCATCAAGCTTTGTAGATGGGTGTAGAGGCTTTTAGGTAAGGTACAATCTGCAACCTCTCGTCTGTTTGCTGGATTTCAAGATGCAATACGCTGAGTTTCCCACCAACTGGCAGCCAAAATACTATAGCAGTGGGCAGAATCACACAGAACGAAACAAAACCAGACATACTGATACGGAACACACACCCAAATCTGCCACTGTTAGTCTTGTTTATCCATTTATTATGGTATTTTTATGCTTTAGTATAAAACAAAGCATTTATGCATTAATATCAACAAAAAACACCCATACAGCACCTTTACACTTGTCTGTTCTTTGATAACATTCTCAAAACATTAGCAGAAAAACCTTTTTGAAATTTCTTAACTTTAAAGCGCTCTTGGAGCAAGAATGAAAGCAGGGTTTAGCAGAGCCTCAGCAGACAGATGAGCAGTCACGGATCTTCAGTTCAGATGGGTTTGGGGAGGCTGTGAACTCTCTCTCAGCTGCTGTCACAGATCTCCTGTTACCCTCCTCCTCTCTGACATCAATATTTCTGTCACATCAGGGTGCTTTAGTCAGGCCAGTTTAGTCATTTCTGTGTTATTGCCAGCTTTAAGGCAATCTGAGGCCGTGCAGCCATGTTAAAAGTCTCGGATTTCAAAGGCCTTTGCATCTGAGAAATTCCCAAGACTTCACACACATTAACTGAGTGTGACCTCAGGAGATTTACCCAACATTTACTCTCAGTGTTTTTACATTTATTTCACAATAGCGCCGTTTTCATAACCATCAGCTGACTTGAGACGCTCGTCACACATATAACGGTGTTTATTATCGAGCGGGGGAACGAATCGGCATGGACAGAAAAGCAATTCATGAGGAACAATGTACTATTGAGATATATCATAGCAGGAATGCCAACATCTTCGTCAGTCTGAGAATTAATGATCACGAAATTCATCTCAACAGTCAAAGACTATAAAACAGTGAAGAGATCTGTGACGAAATCAAGATGCTCACTTCCTGCACTGACTGACCCCAGGAACAATGTCTCAAACCAAACCAAGGATGCACTTATTTGATACCATTTTCTATTGCATTATTATTCATGTAATGTAAAGCTGAATTTTTAGCATCATTACTCCATTTATCAGCATCACATGATCCTTCAGAAATCATTGTAAGACGCTGATTTGCTGCTCAAGAAATATTTCTGATTCAAATCAATGTTGAAAACGTTTGTGCTGCTAAATCTTTTTTTTGTGTGTGTGGAAATTATGATACATACTATTTCATAACATTTATTTTTCAGGACTCTTTGATGCATAGAATATTCAAAAGAAAAGCATTTATTTGAAAAAAAAAAAAAAAAAAAAAACTATCACTTTTAGATTCATTTAATGCATAATTATAAATAAAAGTAAAACTTGAAAATAAAAGCAATGATAATTTAAAGAATTTCCTCGGAAAAACACCTTACTGTGCCCAAACCTGACATTTTTAAGAAACATGAAATATTAAACCATTTTACTAGTGTTTCCAACTGACTGGTATTCAGTGAGAAAAACATAGGACTTGATTTTATGCATCAGGATCTGATTGGATGGTAAAAACTTAAAATGAGAGATTAATGACGTAATCTAATAATTTTGATAGACTTTGAAGACATTTTACTATAACATGCACAGTTAGTCCATCAGTGTAATCAATATACTGAAAATACACATCAAGGTCCACTGGATTTCATTCATATGAAAATACTGACCAAGTATGTTGCCGTGGTAACAACTATGGCGTCATGTGGCAGCTGCGTGCACTTCAATGCCTGTCTCCCTCTCTCTGTCTCTTCTTCCATCGTCATGGCAACAAACTCCGTCTCACAAAGATGAGAGGCTGCTCGCCGCTTCAAAGATTCTCATCCAAAGAAACGGAAGCTTTGCTCGCCAAGTACCTCCTTAAAAGGGTCGCTCATGTGAATTACACTAACTGTCGTGGTTCAACGAAAACGTTGTCTTTTTATGCATAATACTGATGCCATGTTTTCAGCCTTCCGGTTGCACATTGTACTACACACACTTCAATATATAAACTTAATTCTAATCGTGCTCACCCCAAAATGCATTGCCACAATGCTAGGCTGTGCATACAAACGCATACTTGTGCAGATCATGTTTAGGCTTTATATGAGCAATGTTTGCTTTCTTGACCAAACGCCACTAATGACATCAGCAAACAGGAAAGCAGACACTTGGTAATGAATAATCTTTTGTAAAGTGACTCATGAGTTTGAACTGTTTTTCCTATTGCCATATTCAGAAGTGTCTTTATGTGAGTCAAAAAATGAATAAGTTCAATGACATCTGCTCAGTGTATGGATATTATAAAAAATAATGCAAAAAAGCATGTTATAGGTTAGTAGGTTCTGATAAAAACCTACTGTACTGCAACTTTTTTTTATTAAAGAGATTGTTGACCCTAAAAATAACAATTTTATCACCGTTTACTGTCCCTTGTGTTGTGTGAAACACAAGATAACATATTCTGAAGGGTTTTGAGTCCATACAATGAAAGTCTTTGTGGTTTCAAAGGAATAGACTTGGAGACATTACAATGCTAGCCTCTGCAGTGAATGGGTGCCGTCAGAATGAGAATCCAAAAATTCCAAAAAAGTCAATAAAATTTTAATGTGAGAGGACAACCGGAGACAAACCTTGTTCTTGGAAGAAGCGTTATTACGGATTATAGACTCCGCCATCGTTATGAAAATAAAACATCATAAAGATGGATTTGTTTCTTACAAACACACAGCTTTTTACTTCACTAGACATTCATTAATGGACTGGAGTGCTGTGGATTATTGCGATGTTTGGACTCATTCTGACGGCACCCATTCACTGCAGATGGAGTGATTTCTCCAAATCCGTTGTGATGAACTCATCTACATCTTGGATGACCTGAGGTTCATTTTCAACACATTCTAATTTTCGGGTGAACTAATCCTTTAATACACATTTCTGGAACACATGATTCTGAAGGAAAATGACAGCCTTTCATTAAATGCAGCCGTTTGGTGCAGTTATGAAATAGAATTCTTTCTCAGCTTATTATGCAATCAGTTACTTTTACTTCTAACCAGGGCCATATACTTTTTAATAAATACAACGAAGTGTTCTATTGGACTACTGTATGTCAAAAACTTTCCAAAAACTGTTCTCCACATACATAATATATGCCTTATTTCTCCTATTTGTATAGTTGTTATTTGTTTATCTCTGCAAGGCTGTATTGTCTTTGGATAATGAAGAAAATGAAGACTATAAAAAAGATATCCTGCTGCATTATATTATTTTTGGGATATACATTACATTATGAAAGTAAATAGTTTGTAAACATTCATTGAAGACTAACAGAGCTCTTGACAGACATCAAATTCATGTGACAGAGCACTGACCCACATGATCTGACACATATCTGTTCCTCTGTGCTCAGGGGGTGGATGGACTGATCATTAAACATGACTGATAAAGCTGCCAATCACACACACCTCTTATATTGTATCAGCAGCGGGTCAGGTTGAAATGGAGAATCTAGTTATCTGAGCCTGACTGATAAGGGTGGAGGGTTCGTCCTGCGGATGCTACAGAGGGAGAACGCTGTTAGATATACCAAACAAACAAACTGAGATCTGCACTGATAAAAACACACTGACCTTTATACAGGCGCGCACACACGACCGAGAAAGAGAGATACACTGACACAGAAACCTTTGGCAGATATTACAGTACAGTTAATGACCTGATGAGATCATGCATTAATCAGTCACGTGCACTTGAAATTAAGTGGCAACATCAGGAGGCAAACAGCATAATCGTTTTAGTATATATATATATATATATTTATATATACAGTAGTCAACATTTAAAGTGGATCAAAGTTGTTCTAAGTCAAGAATGCATATTGGATTTAAGTTTAAGGACAACTTTGATAAAAGATTTGAATCCACTTTTAAATGTTGACTAGTGCATGAATATACTGTGTATTATATATTTGTATATAGTAAATGTTTAGAAATTGTTATAATTAAAATACACACACACATATATACACATGTATGTATGCATATATAATTATAATTAATTATATGTATGTGTATATTTGATTCAAACAACAACAAAACATCTAATCTAAAAAACCCAACGTCTAAAAGATCCAAAGGCCTTTATTTAAATGAATGACACAAGCTGTCCTATTGACGAATAAAACACTGTGATTACTTGTACTTGTGCACTTGCATCATTTCCAAGAGAGGTTCTGCAATTACAAAAATAACCCAAGTACCCAAGCTACCCAGGGAACATAATCAAGCTCTTATTCAAAATGTTCTTCCTTTAGAAAACTATTTCAGAGAAAAAGAGCCTAATGGCCTCCGACGAACTGATAAATCCTGAACTCCTGCTCAACTCTAGCACAACTGTTTTCAATATTTATAATTATAACAGATGTTATTGAACAGCAAATCACCATATTAGAAATATTTCTAAAGGATCCTGTAACACTGAAGACTGGTGTAATGGTGCTGAAAATTATTGACTAAAGAATGATGCAAATCAGGTAATAGCACAAAGTACTAATGCAGCATTAATTGTGTCAGGCAAATAACGCTGGCATCCATGGATGCAGCACATGGTATAATGCGCCTCATTTACATGATGCTTTCTGACTTGTTTTCCCAGAAAAGAATGGCATTGATTTAATTTGAATATGCATGGAGCAGTGCTATTCCAGTGCATGTAGTCAGTGTTTACATATATGTTCAACTTCTATCATCCATCCTTAAAATGCAAAGAAGAAAGTGTTTAAGTTGATTATCAATTGCTCTTAACAGCACCACATAAATAATAAGGTGCATGCTAGTATGTACTGTATTAGAACAGGAGAGTTTTTTAAGACGTTTTGTAAGAATGTCTGGCATTTGCATTATAAAATGTAATGAAAAAATGTTTATATATGAACAACACTCCCTGAATGCACAAAACACATTTTATCCAGCGGTTTCAAAAGAAGGTGTAGAAGGAGAAAAACAGCATTTCCTGAAGAGGTAACGAGGTGGTTCCTGGTGCATTTTGTCATATCGCTGACTGGGAGTTGTCCACGGTTCACACTATTGTTTTCTTGTTCCCAGCCAAAACCTGACAAGGAGGGTCATAAAGTGAGTTCCTGGCCTAATGCTTTTGTGGCACAACAAAAAGACTCGATGCAAACGTTTAGAGAGATAGCTATCTAAATTTCAAATATATGCAGTGAAATTTACATAGTGCTTAGAAGAAACTCCCTGCGCTGGACAAAGAGGTACAAATTTGACTATTCATTCGACCTTGAAGGTCTCAGGAGGCATCTGAGGTGACAGGCCACAGAGAAACATGGAGAGAGAGAGAGCAGATCCAGTCAGATCTAGCGTCCTTTTTGCCATCTGGAAAGAGAAAGCCTTATAAAACTCACCGCTAGACCAAGAAACACTGTGTAGGTTAAAATAACAGCTCTTGAATGTCTCTGGCAAATGGCTCGTATCGTTATTTTGATCAGCACAGGGCACCTGATGTGCGACTTTCGGCAGAGCCCATTAGATGCTCTATCTGTGCTAATAGCACCTACAGCAATTAGCACCTTATCTGCTTCCATCAAGAGTTGCAATGTAATTAACAAAGGTTAGTTTGATCAAATCACAGAAAAGTTAAAGCCACAGACCACATTACATTATTAGAGCTAATAGGGTCGCTCATTCAAGGCTGTTTTTGTGAAACAATAGTGTTTACCAATTCAACGCTGACTGAAGTGCATCTCACAAAGAGGAGAATGACATAAGTTCTCAGAATCATGTCGTGATGGATAAACACGCTACTTCCAATAAATAAACACCAGCGTCATGGCAGATGCATTGCTGCACACAAACTTTCCATGTAATATGCGAGCGTCATGGGGAATTCGTAACTTCGTAAAATAAGGTTTTCTAACCAACAACCAACAAACATTGTGGTAAACAAAATAAACAACTGACTAGATGTTTCTCCAAATTTTTTGTGATTACCTACAACAGGCTTGGAAAGCAGTCAGTGATCCGATTCATATCCAAATGTTAACAACATAGTCTTTTCGGGAAAGATGCAACACGTTTTTCACACCTGGATTTGGGGATCCTCTGCCATTCCTCCTTGCAGATCCTCTCAGGTCCTTCAGGTGTTTTTTTTTAGCAAACTCCATGCAGGCTTTCATGTGTCTTGCACTGAGGAGAGGCTTCCGTCGTGCTGCTCTGCCATAAAGCCCCGACTGGTGGAGGGCTGCAGTGATGGTTGACTTTCTACAACTTTCTCCCATCTCCCGACTG
>JAUMHP010000059.1:15172064-15187638 GCA_032361065.1 Enteromius trimaculatus
TGTACACACACTCCCAACACACATTTCAGTCCAAACTGCTTGAAAAAGTGCATGTACCACCGTATGACCCCTTTAAATGAAATCACTGGAGGGGGTTGGAAAAATAAATCGCTGAACAAATAAGGTACAATTAAATGCATATTATAAAAAAATGTAAGTGTTTTTTGACCTTGCATACATGTCACCCTGTTGTTTGGGACTCCCAAAATCTAAATATAAACATTTCATAATAGGGGCACTTTAATTGTAATGAACAAAATTACATTTACAGTATAGTTTATCATAAATGCTCATCAGTTAATTCTGTATCTAATTTAAACATATTTTAAAGACAGTAGAAGTACTTTTGAAATTACATGCACTGTAAAAAAAGAATATTGCAGTATGTTTATAAGAAAATTTAGTATTATTATTAATACTATACTTCAAAATGTCACCTTTTAAAATATGCTTGCCATTCCTTTGTAATGAAATTATTTCTACACCATTTTGTATAGGCTATATATTTAGTATGAAACTATATTATGTAATAAGTGTTTTTAAAAATATGCTAATATGCTACTTATTATTTATGATTTATCCTGCACTTGTGGACCAAATGGATAAACCTTGAATATAAATATAAATACATCATAGTCTGCTCTTACATAAACTTAAGTGCACTGATCTAAGAAGCTTCCAGCAGGTCTGAGATCAGTCTAGGGTTGATGGCACTTTTTCTCCACACGTCTGTAACGGCTGCAGGGTCTGTGACAGTCAGCGCTTCACAGCTGACCTGTTAAGTCTCACACTGAAAGTGTGAACGAAACGGCATAGGCTCTAATTAAACGCATTTTGTAAGCATAAGGAAGAGCCTGATTTAATAGGGGAGATTCGAGAGAGTTCTTGTAGGTTGGAGAAGCTGTTTTAATGAAAAATCATTTTGCACTAGTTAGTGTTGTTTACTAGATCAATGTTACTATTGTTTACACTTGCATGCTAAAAAAACAAAGATATGATTATCTATAAAATACAAATCTGAGACGTGGACCAAACGTTGCAATGCATTTATTTCTATGCTACAAATGATTACATTTGTCATTTAATGTTTTAAAAAGGTTAAACGCATTCCATTTTCTTCACTATTTTTCTGAAAAAGAATGACACACATTTACTGACTGGCTGAGTTTTTAACACGAGTCATTATGTACATTTTCACAAAATCTGAATTGTCAGATAATGTTTCCGGTTCTATTTTCTGCAGTTGCACATGTAATGATATCTACGTGTTGTGCATGCCAGACAGCTCTAATTCCATGCAAACTGCTCTTCAGGTGCACAGAAAGTATGCATTTGACTAGGCTAGAGTGTCCATTGACACAACACACTTTCCATGCCTGAAGTGGTCTAGCCGTTTATTTTTATCGGACAGACACAGGCGTGACATGCCAGCATGTCCGCCTGCATTGTTTGTGTTGCGGAAGTGACTACGGTTGAAATCTGAAGCTGCTGTGCCGTGCATAACATCACTCTCATAGAGGAATCTTCCAAGCTATTCTGAGCCTTGGAAACCACGCATCCCTTTTCACCCGTGTGTCCACGCTGGAAATTCTTACGCTGCTAAACAACATGCATATAAACAATGCTTCTTCCTCTAAATACTTCCTTTTTTCTTACATTCAGGTGTTTAAATTTAGATCCAGCAGGTCTCATAGTCACAGTATTGTCTGCTGCACTGTTTCCCTGGAGGTTATTCTTTCATTTCAACACATCTTGTGTGTCTATAGTCACGTTCTACAAGACCAGGTCAGTCTGAGTCATATCAGAAGTGTGTTGCTGCACCAATTATTCATGCTTGGTTTGTTATTTGGAGTTTTATAACTATATATTGATTCAGCCCCAGATGTATCTATTACTTTCAGCCCAAAAAATATGACTAATGCCATTCTGAATTGATATCTGATTTTAGAAATGTCGTTTGAATTTCAATTTAAGTCCTCAATTTGATTTTGATCTAGAGCGAGGCAGCTATAACACGATGCAAAAATGACATTTAAGGATGAAATTAAAATATTAGCAACATTTGTCAAGAAAGTATTTGGGATTTTATTTTTTTTTTTTAAAACCCTGAACTTTTAAGATAGAGTAATAGCATTCCCGCTGTGCAGATGGATGGAAGTGGATCTAGATGTCATGGATGGATGGATGGAAGTGGATCTGGATGGATGGATGGATGGATGGATGGATAATTGGATGGAAGTGGATCTGGATGGATGGATGGATGGATGGATGGAAGTTGATGGATGGAAGTTGATGGATGGATGGATAATTGGATGGAGGGATGGAAGTTGATGGATAGATGGAAGTGATGGATGGATGGATGGATGGATGGATGGAAGTTGATGGATGGATGGATAATTGGATGGAGGGATGGAAGCTGATTGATGGATGAATGAAAGTTGATGGATAGATGGAAGAAGATGGATGGATGGATGGATGAATTGAAGTTGATGGATGGAAGGATAATTGGATGGAGGAATGGAAGTTGATGGATAGATGCAAGTAGATGGATGGATGGATGGATAATTGGATGGACGGATGGAAGTTATGGATGGAAGTTGATGGATGGATGGATGGATAATTGGATGAAGGGATGGAAGTTGATGAATAATGGAAGTAGATGGATGGATGGATGGATAGATGGATAAATGGATGGATGGATGAATGGATGGAAGTTGATGATTGGTTTAAAGTGGATGGATGGACAAATTGATGGACAGATAGATGGATGTGATTCATTTCTATTTGTGTAGATAGACAGACTTATCTACACAAATCTATAAAAAATAAATAGAAAGACAAATAGATAGACAGCTAGATGGATGGATTGAAGTGAATGGATGGATGGAAGTTGATGGATGGATGGTAAGATATTACCAACAAAGGTCAGGAAGCAGAGACAAACGAGACAAGTGATGGCAATCCTGCACAACAATGTGGTCTTTTATGAGCCTTTAATCTCCTCGTGATTCTCAGCACTTAAATATGTCAGAACTAAAATATTCAACAACTCCACCAGTAGACTTAATCCTCAGAGACTTTTGAGTCTTTCAGACACCTCTTTCTCTTCATAGTCAGCATTATCCATATTTGAAAACCAATCACCCGACGTTTAAAAGACCAATGACATTTCCACTGCAGTTCATATTAGAAAAGTCTCTCCTCGTTTGTGCTCAAAGAGATTATGAGTGAATTATTTTCTTCTACGGGCCATTTCACATGCCTCTCGTCTGAAGTTTTATTGCAGAGTCATCTTGAACTCAAGAGAGGGTTGAGGAAGGTCAAGCACATAATGCTAAATTAAAGAGCTGTTTCCATACTCCACTTTAGGAGGTGTCACAGCTGTCCACAGTAATAAGATTAAGCAGTCGGACCTTTGCCGTGACAGCTAGTTAATCAGTCATGCCTATTTTTGTCTGTGCATTCACATTTGAATATCCACATAACACCTAAAAAATTGTGTTTTGCATGGAAGATTTACATTAAAAGGTTATATCCTACACTTTAATTATCACCAAGTCAGCATAAAATGTAAGTCCTGATTTACTAAATGACAATGATTTGACACCAAAAAATACATGCTAAATGCAATGCATTGGGGAGAATTTTGTCCCAATTATGTGTGTTCTTTTATTAGTCCAAACCTCAAGGGGGCGATAGAGTTTCCTTTAAAATGCTGGGTAGATTGCTTACAAATTGTAGTTCGTTATTGATTCAAAATTGCATGACAAAGATTGAATTCAGTCCAACCCATTACATTACACATTTTAGGTAACTGAACACTTAACAGTTCAGGCTAATAAATTAAAAACTTTGAGGACGCAAACATGCACTTGTGCTTGTGTTCTGACACATTTCGTAATGCAATCGTACGACTGAGCTTGTGCCCTTGCATTAATTTAATTTAATTCTTTTTGATAAAAGAAGTGGACTGGGAAGGAAGCTTTACACTGTGAACATTGTAGGCATGTCTACACAGTACAACAAACTCTTAAAAATTCTGCTTTCCATGACATGTCTCCTTTAATTCACAATGACTGTCTTAGGCAGCTGTATGCGTCTCTATTGGAGCAGTGCACATGTCTAACTGTGAGCACTTCAGATGAGACAAACACTTTGAAGGGCACTTCATTAAACGCAGCATGTAATGCAGTCGGAGGAGAGACCCTGACGAGTGATTGACAGCCGCTGTGTGAAACCTTCTGTGTCAATGGAGAGCTGTTTGCTATTCAGTGCACGCGCCGCCTGAGCTTAACACTCGTCCTGAGAGAGTGTTTGTCTCTGACAAGATATTGGCAATCATCTCACGTCTGCAACTCTGCAACACAGGGAGTCAGTCGTGACGTCAGGCTGAAGGTAAGAGCTCGACTTGATTCATGAAAACCAGGGTGAAATGAGACCTACTGACAGACTAAAAACATACATGTCTTGGCATATAATTGAGGTAGTGCTGTTTACTCGTACTAGAGAAACTGATTCACAGTTCTGCGCAAGACCACACAGATTTTGTGCAATATACACAATTATATGCTGCATTAGACACATCAACATTAACCAAAGCTCATTTCAGAAGACATCAGCTGGTCAATCTAGAGAATCTCTTACCATTTAAGAGATTTCTTGTGGATTGATCCTATAAGCAAAATAATCCATTTTGGCAAACGCAGGCATAATGTGCACTGCAAAAGAGGTTTTGATCAGTTTGATTAAATATATGTGCCTTTTGCAAAAACAAACATTAATATTGCTCATATTTAGGGAAATAAAAAAAAAGAATATTATAGAGACTTGAGGTGGACTTTTTAAATACTTCTTAAAAACTAGTACACAACCACATAGACATGAACACGCCTAGCAATACCCTGGAAACAACTCACATTATCACACTATATAAAGCCTATGTATAGCCTGATAGAAGCCTAGCAACACACTGGCAGCAGCCTGGCAACACTCTGGAAAGCAGCCACACCATTCTTGCAACAGCTTAGAAACACTATGGAAACCAATCACAACATCTTAACCTAGCAACCCCCTGGCAATAGCTAGCAACAGCCTAGAAAACCAGCCCCAGGGCCTTGGCAGTAGCAACACCCTAATAACCCTAGTAACATCCAGGCAATAGACTAGCAACACCCTGGCAACCAACAACAAAACCTCACAACTGCCCTTTACCAGCCACAACATTCTGGCAATAGCTGAGAAACACCCTGGAAAATCAATCACAATAGCCTAGCAACAACCTGGTAAACAGCCCCGGCACCCTGCCAGTAGCAACACCATGAAAACCAAACACAACAATCTGGTTATAACTTAGCAACACTCTTGAAACCAGTTACAGCAACCTGGAAACCAGCCACAGCATGTCAACAATAACCCCTGAATAAACCAATCAGAATAGCCTAGAAACACCCTGGAAACCAACAACAAAACCCTTGTAATAGCCTAGCTACACTCTGGAAACCAGCCACAATATTCTGATAAAAGCCTAGCAACGCAGTGACAATAACTTAGGAAACCAAGCACAATATAAACTAGCCTGATAACAGCCTAGCAACACCCTGGAAACCACCCAGAACAACCTGCCAGTAGCCTAACAACACCCTGGAAGCAGCCACAACATTCTGCCAATAGCTTAGAAACACTAAAGAAACCATCCACAACATCTTGGCCCAGCAACACCCTGGAAAACCAGTCCCAGCACCGTGAGAGTAGCAAAAAACCCTGGTAACCAGACACAACATGCTGGCAATAGCCTAGCAACACCTAGGAAACCAGCCAATAGCCTAGGAACACCTTTAAAACCAGCTACAAATCACATTCATTTAAAATGCAACATGCTAAAATAGTCTCTGAACACCTTAGTAACAACATTTTTTTTTGTTCCACAAGCGCCATCTGCTGTCAGAGAGTAAACTTGCATGTCCATTTGCTGTTTTTCATTTGCACAGGTGTACACCTAGCATAATTTCACACATCTAAAGGTTAAAATACCTATTTACAAAATACACATTACTAAAATGTGATTCCAATTTTTTTTCTCTCATATCATGATAATATCGACATCGTCTGGACGGTGGAAAATATTGTGATATAAATGGACTGACATCAATACATTACAGTTAAGCGCTTCACCAAAATGTTTTGCTTGGTGAGCTGAATAATACATCAAACTTATAAGCATTTTTCTCCTTTTGTGGGCATTCAACGGCAGAATATTTGGATTGAATACAATTGTTATTCATGCAAGATCTACATTGCATTAAAACACATTATATTATAGCCAGTATTTCCTTGTGTACTTGCTCAGTGTAATGTTACAATGTTAAGTTTACTTTTTGAAACGGCAATTGATGCAAATATTCCATTATTAGTATGCTAGTCCAGTTTTGTTGCAGAAATAACTGTATAACTTGAAATTATTGTCTGTGATAATCAGCATGCAGCGAATGTTGTCTGAAGTCATCAGGGTAAAAATCACCCACATTGTTCCTTAAAGTAGATGCATGAGGATAATTTATCAAAGCTCTAATGCTCTGTCCTCAGATCAGACAGCACTGAGACACATCCAGATCAAATTAATTCCTCTACAATAGAGGTGACACAGAGGTGAAAACAAACCCCAGGATCCCAGCGTGACTTATGCACAGTTCCTCTTACAGGTTTTGTGATCTTCATCTTGTTTGATCAGCTTGATGGAAAAAAATCCAGCACACAAGCACTGTGAAAAGCTTTGAAGTGAAGATAATGCATCGGGTCTAATGTGTTCTCAAAGAGCAAAAAACTGGATAGTTTTTCTGTGCTACAATTTTGGCTTGGGGTTCAAAGTGTGAGATTTTCCAAGGGCGGAGAGCATGTGCTGAATGGAAACAAAAAGCATTAGACCTGCCTTACATAATTAAAAAATTACACACCAATATTGCAAGCCATTTAATCATATTCTTTGTTTCGAAAAATAACTTCTTCCTTTCTTAAATAAACTGATTTTTGATCAAAATGCAACCAATTATATTTAAAATGTTCATGCAAAATCTAAAACTGTAATATATTTTTACACCTAAACCAGCAAAGAAGAATATTTTATACTTACGATTGTTATATATTTGTATTTATATGCAATACATACCAGTTAACATATGTAATGCTACTTTTGCTTAATAATTAACATTAAAAATAACAAGAAATATTAAAATGCTTTTAGTATTTATTATTTCTAAACACATATGATCAAGCTGTCACCAATTAGATTTAAAATGTTTATGCAAGAACTAAATTATTTGTAAAAAATGTAAAAAAAAAAATGATGCAAGCTATTTATTTGTATGCAACAATACACATGCTAATTAAGAGTTAAGTATATTATTTATATTAGCTAGACTAATCAATTATTTTAAACTGTATGAAAGTGCACAGCCAAATAAAAAGTGCATTAAAATCATTGCAATATTCATAAATGCAAGCAAAATAATGCAATTGTAAATATTCAATCTGTCAGTTCTAAATCAAGGAATCAGTTCTAAAAAAAAAAAAACAGGCCTCGGGGACCGCAATGAGTTTACAAGGTCAAATCTCTGTTTAAGATCTCACTTCTCGGATATGAAGAGATTCCTCCCTTCCCTTAGTGACTTTCTGGAAAATTATTTCATATCATTCAGAAGAAAAACAAACAATTAGATGCAGATAAATGACGAAAATAGAATGATTTTTTGATGCTGCTCAACATCAAATGAAACAACTGATAAAAGCACGCAGGGCAGCCAAAAATAAGATCTCAAACCCAAGGCCAGCGTTCTAGAATATTCTAACAATCTGCTCGGTCAAGATAAGTAAAGAGCTGATAAACATTTGAAATAAACATAAACACAAATTTGCAGGTAATGGTTTAATGATGCTAAATTTCATAGCGTGAATGATATTTTCCAAATCACTATCCCCAGAAAGCATGCATGTTTGTTATTACACCCTGCAAACATTAACTCTTATATCCCAGTAAAAACACCACTGAATGCTAAAAACAGTAGCTCTGAAAGGCTCTGCCAGACTTAATGACCTTAGCGACCGTGTCCAACCCTGACAAGCGCTGCAGGAGACGGAGGACGTGTGCGAAACGCCACAGCACGTGCTAATGAGTCCACAGCTCCAGTCCGGCCCGAGGATAAAAACACTCATAACAGATTTATTTCGCACCATTATACCGTATACGGCACACATCAATAAAACTAAATGTCTTCCTCGGAAATAGGTGCAATGTGACTTCCAGCTGTGAATGCTGAGACACGTGCAAACGTTTTGCACCAACTTTTAACTGACTGCATACAAATGAGCCTTATTAAGTGGGATTTTCCCTAATGAAGCAAACCGGGGCTAGTTGTCACACTGGCACACACACAAAATTGTTTCTATCAAAAGTTAAACAGAGGAACTGTATAGTTTATATTTTTAGCAAATAGCCAATTATACTCAAAATGAAACAACTGAAACAAAGTCAATATCTAAAGTTAAGAAAATAATCAAAGCATACACCAGTTTTACTAAATAACAAGCATGAAATCTATTTATATGTTTGTTTGCATAAGCCTATAGCATGAACTAATACAGCAATACACGCTAATTTAAAGCTATATTTACAAACATATTTAAACATGATATTAATACATGACAATTATATATATTGCAGTCATTGATTAAAGTTCTGCATTTAGACAGATGAATGAAGGCATATTTCATAAATTGTTTCCATAGATTTGATCAGCCACTGTAGCCAATTATATTCAAAATATAAAAAATGATCAAAGCATATCAGTCTCACTAGATTAACACAAAAGCATGATGTGGGTTTATTTATATGCACCAATACAACAATACATGCTAATTAGCAGCCTTATTTACGTATTTCAGCATGATTTATGAACATTCATAAAAAATACATGATTTCTTCCGAGTTCATTTTGCATTAAAAAGCCAAGACTAAGGCTAAGTGTCTCACTGGCTACTGTATATAGCCCGTTTTGAGGGTTTATTTCAATTATTTTCCACTATTTTAAAATAAAATAGCCACTGTAGCCAATTATAGTTTCATATAGACAATTATAAATGTTTTCTATCATGCAAGAAACTAAAAAGTTTTCATTGTGACAACTTACAGAGTGATAACATGCCCCACTATTGTATAATGTTTCTAAAATATATAATTTAATGCTCTGCCCCTCTTGAAGACACAGTTTATATACATCTATACAGAAACTGACTAAACCCTCAATGCAACGTGTGACAACTAGCCCCGGACTCTTTTATCCATTATGTAAGCAACCAGTTTGGTGTGGCTTAATGATCGGTGGCCGAGCACCATTAGGACGGATTAAACACATTGTGGGTTTGAAAGGAGAGACGAAATCTTATTAGCAGCTCCGAACAAGGCGTTTCATTACTGTGAAGCTTCCGTGACTGTCAGAGCCATGCAAATGAGACAGTTACCAAACCAATCTCTGCCCAGATTTGCTTTATTTTCTCGTAACAGTCTGCAATAAAACAGTCAACGCTCGTTTTTACAGTCTCTCGGCAGATCACAGAGAAATTACAGAGGAACAAAGAGGGAGAAACCAGAAATTAGCTGTGGCTTTTGTGGATGAAACATATAATTTACATTTTGATACTGCCATTAAAAATTTCCACTGAAGAGCTCCAAGCGAAAAACATCAGCGCCAGCTCGACAGCTATTACATGCTTAAAGCTTGAAGCTAAATGTCAGTTCTGTGCAGGTAACTGATAAAAACAGACATAACCGGACGAATAGATGCAAAGACAGATCATAATAATAATACATCATATATCGGAGTCGGTAAGTCTGCTCACTAAGGCTGTATTTATTTGATTAAAAATGCAGTTACAATTTTTTAAACAATATTACCCTTTGAAATTTTCTATTTATTCCTTCAGAAATAATTTTAATCCTTATTTGCTGCTCAAGAAACATTTCTTTACACATTAATGTTGAAGATGGTTGTGCTTCATCCTATTTTTGTGGAAATCTGGATATATATGATGATAATAATAACACTTCATAAACACAAAAACCTAGGCTAATTTATTTTGAAACAACATTTCTCAGGGCCCGAGGACACTTGAAATAAAACTAAAATGCCAGTGTAACAACAGTACAAACCGACGGTTGAATAGTCAAATTTCAACCAGTTCAGAAGTCAGATGAGCTTCAATCTCAAAATTGGCATTGATATGAATAGTTCTCTGTCATGTGTCCTTGTTGACCCTTCAGAAGATATCTCCTATCTAAAGCCTCTGTTATGATCTGATGCCCACATGACATACTGCATAAGCCAATAAATCACCAATCACCAAGCCAATGTCTGGGAAAACTAAGCTGAAAAAGCACTTAAGGCAAGTTGGTGAACATCCGCAGGATTGTAAACACACGGTTTGCAGGTTTTTTTTTGTCTCTGCTGTTAACAGAGCAAACTCATAAACATGTTTCTGTCAGCAGCGGCCTTGCATTCATTCTTACAACCAGGCCACGAATTACATCAGGACTGTGAAGTAATCAAGATTTAGCCCAGAGGCCTGCTGTTGACGTTCCCCTCGCGTAATCATTTATATAAGGCTTTTAAAAACGCCTGACCTTATGCAATCAATAATTCTGAGATGAATAACCTGGCAACACCCCATTTAATTGGGTTTTGCTTTCTGCTAATTTGCTTTTCAATCAATTCTTGAAGTATTAAGACGTCACAGTGTGAGAAAACCAAATGAGGGAATGTTTTAATTAACAAAAAGATCAATGCAGGATCTAAATTCGGTACGTTTACAACCGAAAAACGTGCCCATGCACAGACTCTGGGCTGGCACAGCGCGAGAGCTTCCTCTCTCACAAAACAAGATAAACATCTGAGGCGCTGGATCAATGCGGGCATGTGGATGTATCGATTACACGGAAAGTAGTAAACAGATCCCGGAGACAGCTGCCTGGCCAACACCGGCGAGAGAAAAAGAGGATTCCCAGCATCCCGCACTTCTCAAAAGGTCATTTGGGATTTCATGACAATTATGAGGGGAGAGCGCGGCCCTGGGGCGGTGTTTTCCAGCGGGTGCCTTGTCAGCTGCCTTTGCAAAACAACAACCAAATAAATAAATCAGGGAAACATCGAAAATATACCAAACGCAGACAACAAGATCGAGCAGAGTAATGAGTAAAGACTCTTTAAAAACACAATGGGGTGGCTGGATAAAAACTAAACAGATTTGGATTTTGACCACTGAAAATGTGTAATACTCAATAATCTGTATATATATATATATATATATATTTATTTATGTCACCATATTCTAGTTTGTTAAGAATTGGTGAGGGTTTTTTTTATGTGAGTCTAAATCATCACAAAAGAACCAAATACATAAACTACAGGGTAAGCCATTTATATGGGTATGCCTTAATAAAATGGCCACCATCTGCCACCACCCATCTTGAAAAGTGTCCCCCCCCTCACAAACAGGAAGTTAATGATATCACCAGCCATTCCCATTTTATTAAGATGTATCTACAGTATATAAATGGCCCACCCTGTACTTCAATCTGAATTGCACTGAATTTATTTAATACACGAGTTTCACAGTGTTTCAGTTGAATTACTGAAATAATTTAACTTTTCCATGACATTCCAATTACTGAGATGCACCTGTACATATATTTACAGAAAACAATTATGGCAATTATGTCTTATGCAGTTGTTTTGAATTGAGATACATTGCTAGTTTTAACATAATTTGTTCTTCAGACTTCCCTTTTCCCGTTTTAAAAATCCAGTTATCTCTGGAACTGAGCCATACAGGACCTTAAAAATAAAGAAGCTAAACAGAAGGTTTGTTAAGACCCTACATCTGATAGGCTATTCTAATATCTTTAATGCTTAAGATTTCTAAAGTCAACAGATTTTAATAATAGACCTATCAATCTCTGTCTAAAAATCTTTCTTAAGTCATCCCCCTTCAGTCATTTTTTTTAGTTAAGTCATCATGGTTTTGTACAATCAATGAAATAGATTCTCCTCCAGGTAACTGACAGATTAAAAAGTTTTGTTGGCAAAGTTTAGGGGGTGTCGATGTAATTTGCACATACTGTAGCGTGGTTTGTGCGGTTTCTACAGTAACTCTAACTCTCCAGTGGATATTTTTCCACGACTAAGAACCACAATCATTTTCACCTGCAAAAGGCTCCATACAGTACATCTCTGTTACGGACTGTGCTTTTGGATAAGTGTGCAGCCGTACTCTCGATAAAGCTAAGTGTAGATCTGTTTTTGGTGGATGGCAGCATTCAGTGTGAGATCTCTGAACAACTGGGGCATGAGCGAGAGGCGTAGACGGGGAGGAGGAGGGCGGCTTTAGATCTTTGTGGTTCTCTGCCAGCCAACTAGACTGACCTTCAGCCCGGCTGCTAATCACTTCAAAGTCATTCACATCAACAAGCAAGACTGAACCACTGTGATTCATCACAGCCATTAGGACGGGCAGCATTTATGTGGACCACCTCTGGAGAGCAACAAATCATTCAGTTTGCAAGTGGGCTAAATAATATTATAACTAAATCTAACCAACATATATGTATATGTATTACTTTTATTTAGCATGGATGCATTAAATTGATTAACAATGACAGTAAAGATGTTATAGATTCTGATTTCAAATAAATGCTGTTCTTTTGAATGTTTCATTCATTAAAGAATTCTGGAAAAGAAATGCATCACAGTTTCCACAACTGTTTTTAACATTGATGATCAAAAATGTAAATGCACCAGAAATGATGCTGAAAATTCAGCTTTGCATTGCTAAAGAAAATGTTTTATTTAAATGGAAAATATTTATTTTTAATTGTAATGATATTTAATAATATTACAGTTTTTCACTGTATTTTTGATCAAACAAATGAAACCTGGGTGAACTAGATAGATTTGACATGTTACAATAATGCAACCTGAAATACAAAGTTGTCTATGCTTTATATGGTAAATGTTTTATTCGTATGCAACATGGTCTTAAGGAAAGGTATCCAAGCATGTGTGGACAGGTGCTTGTGTTTTAATTGCGTATCTACATTCCATTTCCTTCAGTAGGAATGCTTCCAAACTTGCCCAAACAAAGCAATCGGGGCAAAAATGCGCCAGATCAAATAATCCACAACAGGTCGAATAGTGCGTGGCACAAAACTCAGCTCAGCACCTGAAGAAATACATAATCCCATAAAGGACCCCCTATCATCAGCAGCTTTATCCCAAAACACAGGCACACTGAGCCGACTGACCGCAAAAAAAACCCTCTCAACGGATGAGAGAAGAGAAATCTTTGGGTGCGTCACGCATCACTCCAGGGAAGGGTTGCACCTGGGATTAATGTGAAGCGCAACATCTTTACGCATCATAAAAACCTTCCCAGCCAAAAGCACCACAAGGAAAGAAAAATCACAAAGGAGATCTTATTGTAGAAGTTTCCCAAAACATCAGTGACATGAATAGAGACTTTTACTTTTTGAAATGTTATACAAAGGAAATTGACTTGACTTTTACTATTTTGCCATTTACTTTCTTAAAGGAATAGCTCATCAAAAATGAACGTTTGCTGAAAATGTACTCAAGATGCAGATGAGTTTGTTTGCTTATCAGAACAGATTTGAAGAGATGTTTCATTACATGCCTTGCTAATAGATCCTGTGAATGGAGTGAATGGGTGCCGTCCAAACAGTTGGTAAAAACATCACTATAATCTACCCCTATCCAGTCCACCAGTTAACATCTTGTGAAGCCAGAAGCTGCATGTTTGTAAGAAACAACCATAATTAAGGCATTTTACCTTCATACGAGTTCTTTATCCATTATATCTGTATTCAAATATGTAATGTTTACAAGCCAAAACAGTGACACCTCCCATTTTTTCCTAATGAATATTCTGAATAATGTTAGCTGTCTGATGCTTATCAGATATTTCAGTAATCTCACATATATGTTGATATGCTTGATACTATGTTTACTCTGTTGCACCATTCATTTGCATTTCTTGCGTTTAGGAGAAACATCTGATGCAAGAGAAGTCCCAGTCCACTGCTCTGCATGTCTCCTAATGTTGGTGCTGGCTGATTTTGAGTTATAATGTCTGTCCTGCTAACTTTGTGACCTATTGAGTGATGCTAGCAGCAGTAGGGTATCACTTCAGATGGGTATCGATTGCTCATCCTTCATCAGAACATCTACAGCTCAGAATAACTGCAGTAACAGTTCAACCGTATACATTCGCACAAACAAACCAGTTACAGATATCTTCACATTAGTTAATAATAATAATAATAATAATAATAATAAACTTAATTTTATATAGCACCTTTAAAATTTAATCTCAGAGCACTTTACATGTATAAAAATGAAATAAAACAACACAAGAGAGTACAGAGAGTATGAACAACCATTCAATACAAAATATAAAAACACAACATGTGAATACAAATATATCTGTGCATATCCAGAACGCACCTCCTTCTAAAGCCTCTAAACAGAGACAAAAATAAATCAAATCTGACTTCTATTAACATAATGACCAAAGATAACAAAATGGAAATTCAAGCTTAAATTTCACACTTAAAATGTCAAACAGTTAAAAAAGAAAATGCACAAGCCCTCTAGGATGAATTAAACTGCAATTAATCAATAAATTAATCTTCATCTGTTAATATTATTCAACACAAGTAGGCTACAAGGCCAGTAATCTTCAAACGCAAAGGATTTTTACGTAACGTTAGTAAACTCTCAGAGAAGTCTTTGTCAAAACAAAATCAAAATTTGTCTAAACCATCTTCCCTTTTCTAATTATTTTTGCATGTTTTATTCCAATTAAACAACTCGCAATGCTTGAAACACCGAACACATCTAAATAGTAAACAAGTATCTCCAGCTATGGCGTTTTCATGTGAATTTACACGCTGTATGGCTTCAGTGAACACTCATTCTTGCTGTAAATGAATTTCCATGCTTCATCTGATGTACAGCAGTACATTATAATGAGAGATTGGCAGCGTAACTCACCTTTGCTCTCAGGGTTGGTTGGTTGCTGCAGAAATGTCCCTTTTGCCATCTAGAGGTGACACGAGAAACTGCAAGATCACCTCGTTCAACAACGCGCTGCCTCCAAACCCCGCCCTCCACATACGTCTTAACCAACCGGATACCGCGCAGCAAATGATTGACAGGCAGAGAGCGGTTCTGATTCGCTGTCCCACAGGCAGGAATCAGAACGTCTAAAAGGCACGTTTTAGTGATGAATACCAGGCAGTGGGGACGTTTCATGACTGTAATCCAAAAATAAATGCAGTAGCTTTAAAGGTCAGAGAAGAGGAAATGAGAATAAAATAAATACAGTCACAGACCACAGGAAACGCTGTGATATCAAAGCAGTCTTGCTGATAACTTTCTAAATATCATCTAAATGTTACAGTAAAGAAATTCAAGGAACAGGAACAGGACATCATATGCATACAGAAAAAAGA
>JAUMHP010000059.1:15193003-15221511 GCA_032361065.1 Enteromius trimaculatus
TATATAATTAAAAATGTCTTTTTTTCTTTTTGCCATTGCATTGGCTAGTGTTTTATGTACTGTTTACAAATAATTATAAAAAACCCATCAGACAGTATTAACCAAAAGAAGAAGAAGAAACGAATCTAGTTAAATTTAAACGTAGTCGCATTAAAGGATAATCTTTTTGTTTTGGTGTCTTGTGTCCTGATGCCCTCTAGTGGTTTTATAGGAAACTCCTGACACAAGACAGTCCTCCAGTCTTATTTTTGTAATGACAGCAGGTATGATTATGCAAAAAACCTGAACCGGAAGGAACTGATGGGACAAGACTTACATGCTAATGTAACTGGCAGAGCTCTGAGTATCTGACATCAGGACCAGAGCCGGTGCAGAGACAGCGCCTGAGAGGAAAAACATGTTCGTGATGTAGGTTTAATTGATTAATGTACCAGATATTATGATTTACCCCCCCAAAAAAGGAGGGGGAAAGTAGCATTATCTATTTATAATTTTATAAATCAATATAATGCTTTTATATTATCAATAAAATCTTTTCATAAATGCCTAAATATAAATGTGCATTATATCTAGTTCTAGTTAAATATAAATACAAATAAATAAATATATTCATGCCATATTCATACTGGTAGGCCATATTATAAGCAAATATATTATTGCACATAATTATTCTGTAGTTATATTATTTAAATAAATTGTATATTATTATTTTAATAATATATTTTAATAAAAATATTCATATTTTTATATAGTACTACAAAATTAAAAATTAAACATGCAAATTCACATTATAGTTTATATTAATTTAATTACCCTTTCATATAGCTTATAAAATATGTATTATAAAAAAAAGTATTATAAATGCCTTACAATGCCTGTAAATATATAATTCAATTCTAAAACCTCATAAATTACCAAGATTATACAAATTCAACTAATCCCTGACAACTAATTACTGACAAATTATAGAAATATACTTGTATATAATTATATATTGAATTATTATATTGTTATATTATATAAACAAATTGTATATTACATATTGCATCATTTTACCCCCCCAAATTATGAAGCATTATAAAAGTATGTATGCCTTTAAATATGCCCATATTTCTTTTTTAATATTAGGTTGCTTCAGAGCATGTCTGAGATTTCAAGAATTTACCCATAATGAAAGTTATGTTCTTGGAGCACAAGAGTCCCTGAGATTGTTCAAAACAAGTGCATAAGAAGGAGTGTTTGCCATTCTCTGTCATGTTTTCCAGCAGGAGCAACCCAGACCTGGGGAAAAAAAAGATATTCCATCACTTATTGAACACCCTGAAACATTTTTCACAGCCTCTGTCAAAGGCTGAGCTGTACAAAGAGATTTAACCTTGGTAAAAGGTGTATCTGGATCTCCTGTCTTCCTTCGGTTGAGATGAGCAGAGCACATTGGGTCGTCTGTTTGCTCCCGCTGTTCCAGTCAACCAGTACAGTCGAGTTCTTGCTGACAGACACCGACAAACTGACGTTACCTGCTGAGGATGCAAACACACACTCACACACACGCTGAAATATTGACTAGCTGTCTCTAAACGAGCCCCGTCTCACAACACTCACCGACACAACTCTCGCTTCGTGAAGAACAAGAGAATCCTAGAAGGAAAAAGGCGACAATAAATGATGACAAAGTCGTCATCTCTTCCTCGTGTTTGTCAGCGACTTCATCCCAGTCGTGTGTACCTGCAAGTGGGGCATATTGACAGAGTAATATACCGCAGAGACCCTCGCACGCTCTCTCTAGGGTACTTACCAGGCATAAATAGAGCCGGTGAGCACTTGTGAGGGGATGGAGAATTATCTAGAGAGCTTTCTAGAAGATCTCCGATTCCGTGAAGTGCAGAGCGTTTCCTGTAATACTGTACAACGAGTCTCTAAAATGTTCATTTGCACAGGATTTTCAGGCCTTGCTGAGATTTTCCATTTACCATTCCTCCAGAAATTACAGTATGTGTTACACTTTAACTTAATGGAACTCTTGTAGTGTATAGACTATAGATGTAAAATCTAGCATCAATTCCAACCTCTTCAGAAACTATATTAATCTATTTTCAAAATAACGTGCATTTAATCTAACAAGGAGAAAAATGTGCAGTGCATTCTGGGACTGCTCTGAGAGGTCATCTCTGCATTAGTTGTGGGTATGGACGGTCTCTATCCTGTCGGTGTAATGAGTTAATGTGTGTATAGAGCATCTGCTGACACCATGGAGATCACTGACTGAGAAGAGCGACTGTTGAACCTGCAGCTGCTCCCAGGAGACACATGTGCAGCGTTTTATTTCACATTTCTCTCTAGGCATGTGTGAATGAGTGTTACCTGCAGATCTAGAGCTTTTCAAACGATCACAAAATATAACCGCAATAAATGTTTTATTCATGTAACTGTGACATGAAGAGCTGCCACATGTTTAAAACATAAAACATATTAAAACCTAAACCATTTTTTAAAAAATAAATAAAGCCCCTAAGAGCATACCATTAATATTATATAGTTCATATTATATTCTATATTCAGTGCTTAAAATGAGAATAATACAAGCAGAAATTAATAACCTTGGTTTGTTTGTTTACTTATAAATCAACACACTATTTAATATCGGACATTATATTTAATCATTAATAATATTTAGAAATTAATTCCCATTTAGTAATATTAATTATAATATCTAATACCATTAAATCTACTTATTATTTTATATTATATTTTATATATATGGTCAGTGTTCTGCTGTTTTAACAGTGCTATATAATGTATATAAAGTGTATTAATTCTTCATTTAAAGTGAAATTATATTAGTTATATTTAACAATGATTATATATTGATTATATATTTAATAACTTCCTCTCTCTCTCTCTATAGCCCATATATATGTTAATAAATTTTTATTTATACATTTAATGTTTAAAAATATTTCCATTTAATTTGTCATGGTTTTAAGTTCATTTACTCGATTAATATATTAAGATCACGCTGCGTAGAATTCAATTCCTAACAAATAGAATTTATTCATGATTAAAATAGAATTTAAAAGTCACACCAAAAAATAAAAATAATCACAAAATGCAATGTAAACGTTGTCCACCAGCTGGCGCTCTTGCTATACACATGTTAGTCAAACCCACAATAGACTTTTAAACTTTCATTTAATTCTGTATCAATATCTAATCATATTACACTTTTAAATATATCTATCTACCGATAAAAACATGAAGTATGTAGACAGAAAAGATAAAGCAAAGAATATGAGTGAAGGAGCAAAAGTAAATATATACAGTAAATATAAAAAAATACTATTTAACACTCATGAACTAAAATGTATTATTGAATGTAAGTGTATATACGAATGTAAACCTGATGAAATATAAACAGGATCTATAAACATGATGACTCCTCATTGTTATCCAGAATAGTGACAGGATAACCAGCACACAGAAAAACACAAACCGGATGGTGATGTTAAACTAGTCAGCATGAACACTTCCTGCCTACATTTAAAGGAACTGCGCAAGAATAGCACAGAATGTGCCTTTGAATCGCACCAGTCCTAACTGTGTCCGGAAAAGGCCAGAAGATTTGTAATCAGCCAGTTTCCACAGACCTCGTGTTACTGCGAAGCAGCGTAATATTCAAACATGAGCTACAGGAGCCATTAATGACTTTATAGGCCTGTCAGAGTCCGTGCGTCTCCTCTAGAGAGGGTCGGAGAGGCCAAACAGGTGTGTGTACGTGTGTGTGTGTGTGTGATGATTGAAAACCACAGAGCAGCAGAAAGCTGAGGGAATAGAAATTATAATTAAAGTCAACGGGGGATGACAGGCCTTAAGCTCGCCGGAGTTAAAGGTCTTATTGGAGCTGGCTAACCGGAATCATAATAATTCGCAAATCCACCTCACTACGGATTCTTCTACCGTCTGAGACGAGCCCTAATGAATAATGGAGGAGATCACCAGCACCATCTCTCTCTCTCTCTCACGCGCACTCTCTCTGCCAACATGCTGCATTCATATATTATACAAAAATACCAGCAGTCAAAGTCTAACAAAACTGTAGACTGATGAAGATCATGTGCAAAACCATAAAAGCCACTTCATAAACGAGCAAAATTCAACTCTATGTCTAGTTAGTCGATGGTTTCTTTGTGCAAACAGCTTAGAGATCAGATTCATGCAAAGTAAACATGTATGTCATATTAGCATTGTTTCATTAGAGGTTCTTACTTTACCAACCAGTCTGGGGTTGTTAGCCGGTCTCCCATTATGGCTAAATGTCCTGTTATGTTAATAGCAAAATATAAATATAAATGTTAAACCATTCAGTTTTTCACTGAATAATGCAAGGTAACTTAGAGTAAATTAAATAATAATACATAGTTTTTACTTGCTTGTTTTTACCATAAAACAAAACATCAGGGTTTCACACGACAGCAATAAACATGCACTAAATAAGAGAAACCCTTACATAGATGACCCTTATGTGCATTTCTGATAACAAAAATAAAACTAAACTAAATCCAGGACTCCTCGGGATGTACTTTACTGTTTTTTAACGTAAATGATATGAGAGTTCATGCAATGTTAAACCATTTATAGTCTAACCACAACTATTATTTTCCAGGTAACATGTTTCACCAACATTTCTTTACACTGTAACCTATTTGAATGTTTTTTTGATCTATAAAGCCGTTATGCAAGCACACCGCACCCTAGCAACACCCTAGAAACTGCATACCTACTACAACTCACCATAAGACACCTCTCACATTTTCTTCATAAAATGCAAAACTAGTTATTTGATATTCAAGGCTCATCAGACTGATTCAAACCTGTCGTCCTGTAAGATTCTCGGCTGCTGTCTGGATAACTAACGGACGAGGTCAGACATGTTTGACATTCACAGCAGAGCGGCGAAAACTAAATTAGATCACATTAGCTGAGATTTCTACTACAGCCAATTTAGCAAAGTTTCACAGAGATTGCTAATGCAAATATACCCCCTCGACCCCCGCCGTCCAGAAGCGCTGAAGATTAAACTGTCGCTTAATCACCGTCCACACAATGACCCCGCTAATATTCCACGGACGTATTAAAAGTTGGGCTGATTGCTTTGTGAAGGAGGAGAAAGGTTTGTTTGCATTGCAGCTGCTTTTTGCTACTCTTCTAATTTGACCTGCTTCGAGGTTAGAAATGTAAAGAACGTCGCGCAGGTACGTTTTTTTTTTGATTGAGGGACCGCCGAGTGAGAGAAACTGTCACGTTAACCGTGTTTTGCGTAGCTACGCCACGCTGACTTTTTCAGCCGGATAATTTGTGCAATCACGAGCGCCTCTGATTTTCTCCTTACCACTGATTAAAAGTAACAGCCAATGCAATATGCTGATGCCAGCAGTTCTTAACAATCACATTAGCATCGCCATTACCCAGAGTAGAATGAATCACACACACACACACGCACACGTAAAGGCTATTTTTTATCTCATTACATATAAATACTAATTCAGCACTTACGCCTTGTATGGAGAACAGGAGACGGGACACAGGACCCAGATCATTTATAATTCATATTAGCAGGAATTATTTGACTTAAAAACCATATTTTAACATTTTAGACAAAAATCAAACTCTAATATGTGCAAATGCTGCTTAGCGTTAGCAAACCACAACACTTTTTTTTCCAAGTCAGTGTTTGGAGTGTGATTCATCTCAGCTGTTCGGTTTGGTTCATAGTTTATAACGCTTTAGAGTTAATTGTGCACATGCAAAACCTACAAATTCATATCAAAGTTAAGAAAGCCCATCAGCCTACATCTGATATAAAATAAAATCTTTCTGTAGGCCTGTGCCATCTTTGTGTCAATATCACATAGGCTAATGGTAAGCTATCACCATTAAAGGAGAGAATATAAATACAAACTATTAAGTCTTTTTATTAGAAAGATTAAACTGGAATTAAGTAACCTCATTAATATCTTTCATTTCAAATTCTTACATTTGATCTATGAATTTAATTACAACAATATAATTATTAATAAATCACTTACACAAAAATACAACTGGATTAATGTTATTAGATTAGTTTTAAATATATATTTTTAAATATACAAATAAGAAATGATGAGGGGAAATTATACTTTTCAACAAAATGAACACACCAGTAGTGACGCAGAACTTCTAATGAATGAATCATTGAGTCGTTCACTCAAACGATTCGTTCAAGCAGCTGATGTTTAAGCATTTTGACTCAATCGATTTGTTCAAAACACTGAATCATTCAGTAATCATTTGTGGGATTCGCTTCGTTCTGCTGTTTTTCCGCAGCGCAACCTCATCTGCCTTTTTCTTGACGTAATAATTTTCTTGGCGCAGCCATTTGTAAGTTGTATGGGTCCAGCTTCCGGTCTCGTCTGCATCCAGCTATTTTTAGCTGTACAGTTCGTTTTGCTGCTTGATATTGAAACTTCTTAATTAATTTTTTTAATGTATTATCTTAATTATGAAAACACTGGTTTGTAGTGCAAACAGTTTTACTGCACGTTCCTTGTTATTTACCTATAGCAGATGATGAACCGGAAGCCTCACCCATAGGCTTAAATTAAGCATTGAGGAAAAAGGTGAATAGCACTTTAGTCCAATTAAACGGAATAGTTAGCAATGCTTAATGGGATTGTAGTTATGTAACTCAAAGTCACAATACAGTATTTGCCTGATTGTCTGTTTTGTTTAATTTTTTTTTAATGTTGTGATTCACCGTCCTCGTAGCCGGTTAGTTTGGGTCATGGTTTATAATGCTTTAATAAAGTAAAGGACAGACAAAATAATTAAGAAATCAAGGATGCTGAAAAAGTGTACATTTGTAAAATGGAATTGCAACAGTGATTGTTATCAAAAAGGTTTCCAGACAAACAGAAAATACTCATATCTCAGTTTTGTTAATGTACAAAGTGTGACCAAAAGCTTTCAGATGGGTTCAGAGATCGGAGGGACGTCATGGTTTTCATGAGCTTGTGATCTCTGGGCTCTACCTGCAAGATTAAAACACGCCATTGTTTAACATTCCAGAAAGAAGCACCTGAAGAGAGGAGAGGGGAAGATGAGTCGACTGGAATCTATTTCCATAATTCTGCCGTGCCTGTCTGCCGGTAAGACCTCAGGTGGTTCATCGGTTGCCCCGGCCAGACCCTATCAATGCGAGGGGCGATCTCATCCTTTCTGCATCTTTTCTCATCACAGCTTGATTAAATGGGCTTCAAATATGCCTCCGGAATAACAAATGTGCAATTCCCTGAGCGCTCGCTCACAGTCCTGCCCGTGAAATGCGCACACACACACACACACACACACGTGCAAATGCACAGAGGAGCTTTTTCTCATGGCCACTCTACAGTCCTAACACACATTATTATTATTTTTTTAAATAATAAAAATAAAGTGGCACATTTCATTAGCAGTATTTGCCAAGTCAAGTATAACTAGTACAGTCACTCATATACTGTTTTGAGAATCAAACAAAGCTCTAAACTTAAATAATACACTTAAATGCATTTTGTAAAAAGGTATTATTTGTATAAGAAATTTTTTATTATTAAAGAAAATGTTGTTTATTATTTTGTATATAAATTGTAAAGTTTATTGTAAATTGTTTTGTATATATAATTGTATTTTTAAATATATATATATATATATGTATAAATAGTATTGTATTTTTTGTTGTTTTTACATTTACTCTTAATTATTGTACATTTTTTAGATAAGTAATAATCATTCATTATTTGCAAGTAAATCTTACAAACTGTTCAGTTAAGCCAAAAGTGGCCGTTTACTAAAATGTGAACATTATGTGCATTTGCAAAAAAAACAAAATGTTTGAGTTTGTGTTGAAGTTTTTAAATCATGTCGGTACATACATGAAGCAATTTTCCTCCACAACACATCTGCATGATACATTTAATTCACAAACTTTTAATACACTGACCATCTGTGCGGCGATGACAGCGCTGTACACCAATCACTGCTCACATCACAACAAACCATTAGCAAACCATGTTGCAAACGGTCTAATGGCACCAAATGTTTGCGTTTCAGCACACGGCTCCATCAGACGTTTGTCTAATTTGAAGCAGAATCTGTCTTTTATTTCACATTGGCAGTAAAATAATAGCCTAATAATCGATTAGCGCATGATCTTTAAACACTGGCGTGGCCTTAATAGACTTTTGTTTATCAGCTCTCTGTCGGTGGGGGTTGCTGGATAATTTCCCCGATAATCTCCAGAGACCCAGAAGCGAAGACGAGACGAGGAGAAAGGCAGTGCATGTTAAGAGCTGAATGTATGACTAATTAAATAAATTGATTAAAAGGGACAAATCAATCGCCTTACAGCCTGCAATGAAGATGAGGCACTTAATTTGGGTTGAACTTGCAAGGGTAAGCATTACCAGAGGAGACTGCTCATCTGCTGGAACGAGGCGATGAACTGCCTGGCTGAGCGTCGCTCTCACACATCCATTTGATCCGTTCACACGCCTGTGATCGGAATACTGTAGTAGTGTACTATGACCTGACCTTCTGTTTCTACCGTGACGAATGAACAGGAAGTGATGTTGAGTGGGATTGTTTATCTTCTTTTGTTTTCACATTTCTACACAGAACTGAATTAAAATGCTAAATAGATTGTATAAAAACACAATATGCCATACAGCTAATCAAAAAGCTTATTACCACTGCTTTTTATATATACATATAGTACATAGGGCATGTACGTATTCCATATACAGCTGCTATTCTATTACTCCCAGAATGCAGTGCACTGAATTAGACCATAAATAGGACATTATTTAAAACATAATGAATGCAAAATGGATGCTAACTGACAACAATATAGCAGACTGATAATTATTGAAATGTTTATCACTGCATACTGTAGGCTACTAACCTAATCACAATGTGTATCACTGCTTATATGAACTGTTTTATAATATTTCCTGAAACTAGTATGGAGTATACTAATACTATATTATGGTAGTGTTCAACCAAATCACATTGCGATGGACGTTCTCTGATTGAAACCACAAGTTGTATTAACTGTGATTTAAACACACTGTTCTTGACTTTGTGAAATGTTTGAAATTTCTACACAGAATTGAATTAAAATATTGAACAGATTATATAAATGGCATACTGCTATTCAAAATGTTTATTACCACTGCTTCATAGTATATATATAGAGAGAGAGAGAGAGAGAAAGAGAGATTAATTTTTTTGTATATGTACTTCACTTATTCTGTAAGCTACTATTCTACTATTCACCCCAGAATGCAGTGCACTGAACCTGGCCATTTGACATTTTTACACATAATTAGTGCAAAATAGATGCCTGCTGACATTATGACAACAATATAGCATTTTGCTAATTGTTTAAATGTGTTCATACTATAGACTTCTAATCTAAATGTTGATCACTGCTTACTTAGAATATGTCCTAAAACTAGCAGGTAAGGAAACTGCATTCAACAGTGTATCCCAGAATGCAATGCACTGGACCTGAATGAAACCATGCAAAGCAGATTGTCATGTGACACAATATATCACTGCATGCCATTTCATAGCATTTTCTAAAAAAACAGTACAGTGCATGCAAAGTATTCAGTATGCGTGTGTTTAATTCTGAACACAACCAAACCATTTCACAACGCATCCCGCAATGCAATGCAATGGACTTGATCTTCTAGTTTTCAAAATGAAAGCACATTTTCTTGAACTGGTCTGCCAAATATTTTATATTTGCACATAAAATAAGATTAGAAATGTAAAATATATGGTAACTGATAACAAGAATAATATGATCTTTAATGTTTATCACTGCGTGCTAAGGGGAGGTTTTTTTTAATAGTACAGTATGCTGTATAAACCACACAGCATTTAGTAAGAAAAAAGCTGGTATTCAAATCTGAATCAGACTGCGTTAAACTAATCACGATTTTAACATACTTTTCTTGATTTGAGGCTATCAAATGTTTTCTATTTTTGCAAAATAGATAATTGCTAGTTATGTGACATCAATATTAATTATTGTGCCTAATATGCCACTTCATAGTGTCTTCTACAAATAGTACACACAGTGCATACTACATAGCGTTTAGTCAAGAGTAAGCTATGTATACTCCATACTATGTTTAGAAAATATTAACTAATATACTATGCAGCGATAAACATATTTCTTAGTAGTCTACAGTATGCTGTGATAAACATTTTAATTATCAGTATGCTATATCGTCGCTGCACGGCAGTTACCATCTATTTTGCATTTCTAATTGAATCTTGTGTAAAAATGTCAAAAAATTGGCAGCCGAAGTGAAGAGAAGGGTCTTAGAATCACAGTTAATGTCACTTGTGGTTTCATTAGTAAAACTATATTTACATTACATCCAGATCACTGCATTCTGCAGCACAGTGTCGAGTGCAGTGCCATTGAGTTAATTATGAAACAAAGAAACAGTGGCTATGCAGAGATAAACATATTGTTCTATATCAAATATCATATATCTAGCAGTCTAAATGATGAAAAAAATGTTCAAATCACAGCCTGTGTCACATGTTGTTTCATTCTGGAAAACGTAATGCAAGTGCATACGGCACAGGATTCAATAAATAGTATGCTAGTGTTGAATTCTCAGCACAGTCATATATTCACAATACATCCCAAAATGCAACGTATTGGACCTGATCTTATATTTGCTATTCAAGTGAAATCAACTGTGATCTTTTTCTTGACTTGTGCTGTCAAATATTTGATATTTGCACACAGAATTAGATTAGAAATGCAAAATATAAAAAATGATAACTGGGAGTGTGACAGCAAAATGTGTATTGTAATGTTTATCACTGCATACTGCCAATGTTTAAAATAAAAAAATAAATAATTCTGAACTAAATTACACTGCACTGGTGAATGCATTGCAGAATTGTAATATCTTCTAAAGTCAGGCTGTCAAATGTTAAAGTTAGATGAAATACAAAATGTATGATAACTGCTTATGTGACAACAATATAGCATATTAATAAGATGTTCACTGCATACTGTATGCCATTTCATAGTATTCTCACACACATAATACACTGCATACTGCACAGTATTCATCAAATAGTAAGTTAGTGTTTAACGGCAAACAAAGCAGGCAAATTCACAATGCATCCCAGAATGCAATGCGCTGGACCTGACCTTACATTTCCAGTTTCCAGGAATGAAACTACACTGGCTAAAAGCACCATCTAACATCTTTGTCTAAACGTAGGCTGCCATTTTCACACAAAATGAGATTGGAAATGCAAAATGGATTGTAACTGGAACAACGACATAGCATATTACAGCATTATCTAAACATACTACACAGTATACAGAATATAATGCACAGTATTCAGTAACCAAAGAGCTTGCATTCAACAAGCCTACATTAGATGATAATAGATGATAACTGGGCATGTGACAACAACTTAACATACTGCATACTATGTACTGATACTACAATCAATAAGCTAGTATTCAATTCTAATCATAACCAACACACAGTGCACACCTGATCACAGAATGTAATGCATTTGAATTAATTTTACAGTGTCAGTTTAATCAAGTGATATCAGTTAACATCCTTTTTTTAGGCTTCCAAATGTTTGACACAAACGTAAGATTAGAAATGCAAGACAGATGGGGCATGTGGGTCAATGCAAATTGCACACAAAATAGTACACAATGCATAGTGCACTCTATATAGGAAGCTATCAAATCCCAACAACCAAATCACAGCAAAGCAATGCAAAAAATATTAGTTTTCCATTCTGCAAACAGCCCACACTTTAGCAATTAGCTCTAGGGCTAACTAATGCTTTAACACAAAGAAGGTTTTTACATCTTATTCGCGTTCCGCCCCAAACTGGGAGCTGAACTGTGACAATGGTAAATCAAAGACAGTTTGGTCTACCGAAGCGGCCCGCCTGAGCAACCGGAGACTAACAGTTCTAGCGTGTTTTTCTAACCTCAACATCAGATTGCTATTGGCCTTGACCAGCGTGTAATGCGTTTGGGCCTTTGGTCCCTCAACTGTTCCTTTGTAGCTGAAGTGTATCGATTGGCTGTGCGCTACCATTAAACTCAAGAAGGGTCCCAATTCTGTGTCCTCTAACTGCGAGTGCAAAGGACATTCGGGAAAAAGAGGTACAAAACTGTCTCTTACGAACCCAAAAGCGAGCGGCCGGCTCTGGGAAAAGTGTCTGTCCCTGAACTACTTTCATGAAAGAATCGCGGCCAGTAATTACAGGAGTTCAAGCGTTTCGAGTTTGACTCCTGCATTCCAAGTTCCTTTTCTCTTCGGAGGAAATCATTAGCTAAGCTGATGGTACGTATATAATAAGCGCCAAGTGTCTATGAAATTTTTAATTGCCTTCATCTCCATTATATCTATTATTAAGCCATAATAGATTTTTTTTTATGGCAGTGGATGGAAGACATTTTTGGTATGCTCGAAAACACCATACAATATGATAAATAAATCAAAACAGATGGATCACAACCATGGCACTGAGATGTTTTTAAACTGGAAAGCTGAATATAATCAGAGAATTTACACGATTTACACGAATTGAAACCACAAATCAGTGTGTTAAAGAAATTATAACGGATGAAGTCTAAAATGAATTTATAGGAATATTTATGTTAGGATTTGTGGAATGTACAACAAAGAAAGGTATGACAAAATGAATATTTTAAGAAAGACGTGCAAGATTTTGCTCTATTTAGGTCACTAATCAAATATTAAAATAAGAAGAGGATTAATGGAACCATGTTTTTCTCTCTGATCTCAGACTGATGGACAGCATAAATGATTGCAACTTCTGAAATGTTAGAAATAATTAAAGAATAATAAAAATAATTCTAAATGTTATGAAACTACAAACCTGTGTGTTTAATATTACAACAGATAAAGTCTGATATAGATTGAAAGCCAAATATCTTCTGATTTAAACTAAAATAAACGTAAAATAAAAGTAAAACATGCAAGTTATGATGTAAAATAAAGAATAAATATTTAAGATTCCGCACTACTTTGGTCACTAATCAAAGCAAGAAAAAAATCTATTAAATTATAAAAATGCAAAACAATCATTTTCAGTAAAATAAACGAATGTTCTATTCTACAAACTACAAACCGGTGTGTAAAATAAATTCAGAGATAAACATGGAAATAAAAAACAACATAACACAACAATTCTGCACTGTTTTTAGCTCACTGATCAAATGGGTGTCAGCCCGCTGTGGATCAAATGGACCGGGAAAAAAAACAGGAAAGGTTTAAAACCAGGAAATAATCAAACAATGATTGCTCTTTGGTTATTAAAATGAATTCATGCTTTTCTCGCACCCAACAAAGCAGCAAGTGTCCCATCCTGCCTCTAGGTGGGGCATTTAAGCCATATTTCTGATAGGTCAAAACCATATTTAACTTCAGGCGTACTGTACGCACGTCACGCAGGCTCGTTCTTAAGGTGGCCTTCTCCAAACACGCAGGTCGACGTATAAATGACTTGTCAGTCATCACTCCTGCGGTGATTGAAGACAGGCCAATCGGAGCCTTGGGACGAGACGGCCTCGTCACTGACGGACTCACTTACCGGCCCGGTGACCCTGTCCACTCCACCCTACAGATCTAAAGATGTAGTGACACCAAACGCTCACAGATAATTAAATATTGATTTTTGTTCTCCAGCCCTACATAAAATTGTCCAGAGCCTCCCAGCAGTAATTCTCATTTTGGGGGAGAAAGGGGTAGAAAAAGTGCGCTTTGGCCGGTCAAGCCCTATTTCATGCACAGGTAGGACATCTATGTTGAGGAGTCAGATGCGGACGTGGACGTTTGGAGGGTGGTGATCCATCTTGAGCGCTGCCCGCTGGAGCCAGAAACCATCGCTCTGCCAAAGCCTCTGCCAGGGCCTCTCTTTTCTCAAAGTTTTAAACGACCATGCGGCATATCTCCACGATTAATATTCTCCTTATCTGGATGCAGTCCAATCTCAGGGCGAGACGCCGGCCCTCCCCGAACGATGAACTCGACGTGGGCCGGTGATTTATACGGGTATGAATATGAGCGGATGTTAATCATTTTACATTATTGTGTCAGTGTAAATAATTATGTTACCCGGAGTCAGTTTGCAATCAACTGCGGCAAAATACTGCACGATGCAATTCACTGGCTTCATCCATCATGCGGCTGGATACTTGGGCGTGGGAAAGAAGTGCCAAAACCCAATGGCACCTGAACAGAAGATCTCAATGTGAGATTTCTCATCCGAATCTTCGCAGACTGTATGAGCTGCCTATGAGCTCTGTACTGGAGTACTGGATTTGCTTTTACTTATCCAAAGGAATTCGAGGAGAAACCTCTGAAACCAAGTGGATGCTTACATGAAATATCCATTAGGTCTTTTGAGTCGTGAATGAGCAATTCAGTTTGTACGGACCGTCCTATAAATATCCACAAACGATAAAAATAAGATTAAACTGCGAGCAAATGGATACTTACTGTACATCATACACACACACAAAAAAACAATAATCTCCCATGCATCTTTTCTAAAATGTCCTCAAAACGTACCCAGATATACTGTATAGAGACGCCAAAGTCTCAACCTATTTGTGTGTATTTTTATATTTTAGGCAATGTTTATACACTCTCAGAAATAAAGGCACAAAAGCTGTAACTGGTACAAAAAACATGTTTGTACCTGAAAGGTACATTTTAGTACCTTAAAGGTGCATATTAGAAATTAAAGTGTACATACTGTATTTGAACCTAATACAAAAACGTCAGAATGACAGCTTTTGTAAATTTCTTTGTACATTTGTACATATTTTATATTTATAATTTTTTTTGAGGGGGCATATAAAACATAATTTTGACATTATCTGAGGTGTGAATTAGCAACTTGTGAGCAATGCAGATTAGAGGGGCCTTCCTGAAATAAAGAAAAACCACAGAGAACAGCGATGGGATTAAACTGAGAGATTACATCATAAAACCTACAATCTCAGTACGAATTCAGCAACTTGTTTGTTTGTGTGTATTTTAGGACAGCATCTAAAACCAATTTGATACTTGCATGAAACAAAACCACTAATGACAGCAATGCGATTTAACTTCAAACCAGCAATAATCGCACGTAACTATGTACAATGTCTCCAGTTCTATTGAGTGTTCAGTCAGTCTCAACATGAGCTCAACAACTGATTAACTTTGCATTTTTATTCTTCCCCAAGTATTTTAGGGGTGACATAAACATAACTTAAATCTCCTTTTGAGATGTGAAAGAGCAACCTGTGTGCAATTCAATTTGGAAAAGCTTTTCTGTAATACAACAAATGACAGAAATTTGATTCAATCAGGACACTTGTATCATGAAACCACCAATAATCTCACATGCATCTCATCCAGTTTCAGAAGTCATCTCAGCAGCAATATCTCTAAACTGTACTATATGTATGCTATATGACACTCATTTGTGTGTATTTTTATCCAAACATAATTTGGGAAGAAAAAAAAAAAATTGATGCATACGTGAACCATGAGAAGGAAGTCTATTATCTTTTGAGTTTTTAATGAGCAACCCGGAGCAATTGACAGCAATGAGATAAAACTGAGATTAAAATGACATAAGCAACTATAATCTCACATGCACCTCAATATGATCTCGACAACTGACTTTGTGTGTAGGCCTATTTACCTTTTCGGGGTAATTTTGCATTAACATATCTATAGGCTCTCTATTGTGTCTTTGGACTATTAATGAGCAATATGTGAGCAATTCAGTTTGGATGGACTTTTCTCGTTTAAAGAAAAATCACAAATCTAATCGAAAGACTTAAATCATAAAACCAAACATGATCTCACATCCAGTATGAACTTTTAATTTTTCCTAAGCAGTTTAGGAGTAACATATGTAACAAAGCTTTATACTTGCGTGAAACACAACTAGGATTTCCGACAAATCGAGTTTGCTGCAAATCAAGAAACATCCCAAACAACCAGAGTTTTAAATCACCAAGAAGAGAAGAGTGTTTTATCAGGGATCTCAAACAACGCAGAACTCAATTTGAGCTGTTTGCATTTGGATTTTTTTTCAGTGACACTTCAATGCAACATTTGATATGCCATTCACCACCGCTTTGCATCCGTAATGTGACGTATTTACGACTGACAAACCTTTTGTCCTTTCAAACAGCGTGTACTGATGAATCATGCACGATGAGACCACAGACACGCGTTGCAAAAGTAAATAATGTAAATTTCATGATGCCTTGGAGTCTCGGGAGCCTTGAAAGAGCAACATCTGAGCGCTAAAATTCTCCTCTGGGTTCAGGAATCAGGTGCGACATTCTGGCGATCACGTCTGCACGTCTTCAGCGCAAAAGTTTAACCGCTGTCTGATTCCGAGAGGCATCTGAATATGGATGAGGCAAAAAATTAGTTAAACAGAAGAGGCTGTCGCATTCATTAAGTTACCCCTACCCCCAGAAACACACTCACAATATTCATGCTGTTACTATGCAAATCAGTGCTAATGAGATGCTGATGATGTTTTTTAATCACAGGGGGAGACAGTGAGTGTAGGAGGGAAGGTGAGGCGAACAAACAAAGCTCCTCACTCTCTAACCTCTCGCTATCAAACAATTCAGGCCAGAGAACGTTGTCTGTTTCGCGCTTGGCATAAACATTTCTTTGTATGCAAGTTCACTCCGCTTGCGTAAACGCTTCCTAAATCAAGTCGCCTTTATGACGGAGCTGCGTCGGAAGTAAGTTACGGATGCGACGAATGAAGAGCGATGCTGTCGACGTGACGGAATTTCTCGAGACAGCTATCCATAAATTCCCAGACTTAAAGAGAACACGTCATAAAATTTAGCTTAATGAAACGTGGCAGACGAAGTGATACAGATGCACCGTGATGGTATCTTAGCATATTTTTACATAAAACCCCTCACATATCCAAGGATGACTTCGTCAAAAGCAGCCAAAACGCACACTCCACGCCTGGTTTGATCACAAAGCGCTGCTAGCTCTCAAATCTCCCATATGTTTCACTCATCACACCTCTATGCATTTAAATAGCAGACAATCTGACATTTTGCCTGTCGACTATATCGTAGAGCATTATTTATTTACCAGGCAGAGATGGGCCGAGCTGAAAAGCAGCTCTTTATTTAGATTGAAAGCTTAAGTTCAACACATCCGATCTCAAGACTTCGACCCGTGATCTTCACGTGTAACATTTTCCACAATGGCGGCCTAATTAGTATTCTCAAGCGGAGATATTTCTCGCGTTCTCTCCAACACAGCAGTGATGGAGCGGGAACGGCAGGTTTTATGTCTATGTTTGGAGAGAATTACTCATTGTGTTTTTGCTGGCGGTATGTGCAGGAGTTCGGGCAGATGGGCACTGAATACATGGCGCAGATATGGAAACAATTTCAGCCGGAGATTTGGCAGCGTCTAACGCCCCATCTATGTTTCATTTGCGGCAGAAATCAGTTTTCGGGGGAATGCTTTTGTTTACTGTCTGGGAAAAAATGTGAGTTTTCTCATAATATTATCCTTTGGAAAAATAAATAAGAAAATGATTTGGGCCCCTGATTTGGGTCTGGAATTCCAGAGTTTACATGCTGCAGGTTTAAATCACAGCTTTAAGTAAACCTCCATACTGATGTTATGTGTGTGTTTTTTGACTTGTTGAGATGAAAACTTGAAATATTCATATTGACGCAACGCACTTCCTCGCAATGTTGGAGTTTGATGTTGTTCTCATCGTTTGCATGTAAGCACATGCATGCTGCAAGTCCTCAAAGCAAGATAAACAAAGATGAAGCGTGTCATTTCTGCATTACTATAGAAACCCAAATGTAACTGCAAAAATAATGACTGCTGTTCCAAGCACTCAGCCCTTCTGCCATTGGCTGGACCGGCAGGTAGTCCCGCCCCAAACTCACCCCATTGGTCGATCGGATGTTGCTGTGTCAGGATGCTGAAACAAACAGAGCAATGATTAAAAACCATCATTTTTTCAGGAGAATTAACATACAAATACTTCACTCAGTATAATAAACTAGGATATGAGAAAGTATTTTCTCATGTTACTTACTCTGGGGATGAGTCACTCTGTCGGATTCTTCATTTGCAGATCACTTTGAATAAAATCACCTGCGAAGGAAATGTGATTATATAAATAGTGTTATATATGAAAAGACATACAGAATATAAATCATTTCAGAAATGTGAATCCCAACTAAAAATATGTTTAAATAATTTTTTATAATTAAATTATGTTTAAAAATACACATACATTTCATGTGCCTGCTATAAGATTCCACTAAATAATTATAAACTGCAGTTAGAAATACTTGCAAATATAAATATTTAGATATATATGTGTAAAATCTCTTTAAATGCAAATTGTGTGTCTTGACTTAATTATAAATATGAAACATTTTATACTGTAAATGCATGCTTATTTAAAATCTTTTTTTATTTTATAAGGACTGCTATAAACAAATTATAATTTAAAAAATAACTTTATTTTAACAGACAAAAAATAAAAAGTCTTTTAATGTCTGGTTCGTATAATGACTTGTTCGCCATACTGATTCCTTAGGAAAATTCATCCATCTTGTTTTTAGCCTTGATTTGCACTGCTGTAGATCTAAACCCCAGCTTTAAACGCACCCAAGTACTGATTTTATGTGCTTAGTTTTTTAAACGGTCTCTATGCAAAGCTGTAGTGATAACAACACAACATCTACAGGCGTTGACTGAACGAAAGCAATCGCAGCCGTTTTGCTAATTAACCTGTATATGTGTACACTATATTTTAGCCATAATTTAATTGCATGCATAAAAGCACTTGTGCATGCATTATTGCTTGACTGCAGGGTATGGAAGAGGTGGCCAGCGCCTGATGGTTGTTCAGGAGACAGCATCAGAATGCAGGGTTCGTTGTCTCCGCTCTCCCCCTCTCCGCGCATAGAACAGCTGTGATGATTTCATTTACATACTAATAACCAGCCAGGACTCCGGCAACCACCGAGTGTTTGACTTTTATTGTCACTTGTGTCTCCTGCAGTTTAGTGGGAATGGGGACGCCACGCATCAGTAAATAAGGGATAGAGAGGGGGCCGCTGTCGGCTGGCACGGTTTTGAGAGACCCGCCGGACGCCTTTATCGATGCTCTTCAAAAAATCTGGAGCTAATTCGGGAAAAAATGCAGAGTATCTCCAGCGAGCGAGGTCTGAAAGTGCACCAGGCATCTGGTTTTTAGCCGCTTGCTCGCTCGCTCTATTGTAAAGCCTCTTTTTACAACTGTCTTGCGCCTGACACCCTCGAGACGTCCGCGGATCGGGCCCGTCGGCGGTAGCACATGGCAGCCATTAGAGTAACTCAATACCACCAATGGCTGCCTTGTATGGAACTTTGATCACTTAAATCCTGCTTAAAGAAGCAGGGGCCACTTTCAAACCCCATATCGCTTTTTTTCTGCCCGTCTTGGAATTTTAATTCGACCCCTTTCGGGTTCTTTGCAGATCTTCGAACCCGAATTATACGTGTGTACGTTTCTGACCAGGAGCCTCCCTGAATTTGACACAAATGACAAGGTGGGGGTCTGAAACCCGAGATTCACTCCCATGTTTGGACTAGCCGGGATGCTTTTCTGCGAGAACCAAAAAAAAAAAAGAGAGTGAGAGAGGAAAAAGAGAGAGAGAGTATTTTCACTGGATTATTTAACGCGCAGCCTCGCGCTTTTAATTGAAAACACGAGGCCGAGCGCGCACTTTACATACAGCTTTTATTTTATGACTTTAACACGCAATAATGTTCCTACTGTGAAGACTCTCTAGCTTCCTCTTTCTGCTGCAATCCCAGGTTTATTTATACGTTTAGCGCCCCGATACCTGCCAAGGCCCATAAAGGATAAGATTTAAGTGTCAGTTCCAAATTTTACAGACAATTATTTTTTTTTAAAAAGGAAACACTTCAAACGAGTCGATAACAAAAAGAAGGCGCGCGGCTCGCAGATACCGCAGGTATTGGGAGGATATATGAATATTAATGAACGCTGTTGCCAGTTAATGTCACTCGCAATTGAAGGAGAAAAGACGAGAGAGAGAGAGAGAGAGAGAAACAATGAGGACGGGAAATAAGAAGGAAACAAAAGGAGAGAGGAGCAGACGAGCGAATGGACGCGAGGCAGACGAGAGGAGAGGCGTCTGGCAGCTCTATTAGTATTCATATGGCGTGCAGCTCTGGAGAGGATTAATGTACTCTGATGTGTAATATTCTGGCGAACAATTAATTTGCCTACAGTTTTGTCACGCTTGAAATTTAAGTGCTAGAACCGATCGATGGTCGCAGCTCCTAATATGATCTCTGCAGGCCGCTTCTGCAGTCTCCGGTTTCATCATTTTTTTTTCTCTCTCACATCTCCCGTGACATGCACTGGCGCAAGGACACGCTAGGCTTTTTTTTTTTCCACACACAGGCATGCACATTCACACAAAAATACTCACATGATCTCATGCACACACCAGAGCAAGTCTCTTCAAAGTAGCAACACTACTAGTGTGCTTTTCGCACGCGCTGTATTTTGACACATTACGCCTGCAGCTTTAGCAAAGATGCAGTAACCAAACACAATCCTAAAACACCATATGGGAAAGTTCAATTCGTTGCAGCGTGTTTGAAGGGTTCATGTTCAAGGAAATGATTGTTGATGAGTCCTGTGCAGCGAAATAAATGTTTTCAAACGTTTTGGTGTTCATTCATGTCACCGCCCTCAATGCTTCTATGCCAAGTACATACTGATAAAAAAATAAATGATTAATCACTGAATAATTATTTAATAAGATTACCCACTTAAATAGCTTCAATTTAGTCTAGTAGCCGATAAGTAGCAATAAGCAGCTTATTGTTTAAAGGAACAGTTCACCCCCAAAAATGAAAATTGTCACGATTTACTCCCCCCTCATGTCACTCCAGAAGAAAAGTCAAACAACATTCAGTTTAATGGACAAAGAAAGCCACACACACATATTTTTATTTACAAGTGACAGCTTTGAAGCTATTTATACAGGTCATTTTATTAAATAATCATTTAATCTATTTTTTGTATCTTGCATGAAATAGATAAATTCATACTAAATTCATACACACTAGCAGTTAGATCACTGTTTTGCCGTACAGGACTCAAAAGAGTCGGTGAATCATTTTTTTCGAACATGAACCGCTCAAACAAATTGATTCACTAAAATGTATTGAATTGACCTCAAATGGGGTTCAAACAACATTCAGTTTAATGGACAAAAAAAAAAGCTTTTAGTTATCGCCAACTCCTTGTTTTGAATCTATTTAAGTTAATAAACCTATTAAATAATTATTAAGTGATTAATACTTTATTTTCATCAGTGTGCATCTGACACAAAAGCATTAAGGAAAACCAAACACTTTTGATTGTGAGAAGTAATGTCACACACCAGGAGTTCTAGATCATTATTTTGCTGCACAGGACTCTGTGAATCATTTTTTTGAACACGAACCATCCATACAAACCGATTCACTGAAATGAATTTAATTTCCCCTCGTATGATGTTTTAGGATTGGTTTTTGCGTCTGCATTGAAGCTGCAAGCACAAAGTAAATTAGATCATTATTTTGCAGCACAGGACTCAGAAATGAGTCAGAGAATCTCTCTTGCTTTTTGAACATGAACCATCCAAACAAACTAATTGACTAAAATAAATTAGCCTTTGACTTTCTTTCTCCCGTGCAACACGAAACAACAAGAAAAATAAGTGGGATCCTATTAACAGTTTCATGCACAAAGAAAGTCATATAGGTTTGGGACGACACAAGGGAGAGCAAATGGTCACAGAAATTAAATATATCTTTAACTCCTCTAAATATGGGAAAATGGCAAGTTATAGTTTCAAGCAGACATGCACTCACAAACAGATTGTTTTCAGTCAGAAAAAAAAAAACACTAAAATGAATTGAACTGTTTGAATTTCTTTACATTTACGTTTATGCACTTTACATAATGCATACATTTATGTTTTTTGGCATTTGACCATTTTATCCAAAGTGACTTACCTTGCATTCAAGGTATCCCTTTGCATTTCAGTCTTTCCCCTGTAAAACACAAAAGGAAAAGAAAAGTCTAAACAACATTCATCTTAATGGACAACGAAAGGTTTGAGTTTTGTGTTGTTGTTTCACTTTTAGGTAAAATATCCCTTTAAAACATTTAAATTGACAGGAATCAGAGCAAGTTATGCCTTTAAGCAGACATGCACACAAACAGATCTTTTATAGTGACAACTAATAACCATTCAAACAAACCGATCGCTAAAAGGAACTGAACTCATTGACTTCCTGTGCATTAACATTATGCATCTAACAGATGATTTTACTCAAAACGATTTACATTGCATTCAAGGTATCAATTGTATCACTTCATGCATTTCCAATTTCCACAAAGAGTCCAAACAAGATTCAGTTTAACCGACTAAGAAAGTGGCACTGTTTTGGAATAACATTTTTAGATGATCAACCTCTTTAAAATGAAAGCAATAGTGTTGCATTACACACAAACTGTTCAAACAAAGAGATTCACTAAAATGCATTAAACTCCCAAGTGAGTTCCAAATTGACAAAGCACATATAAGTTTGAACGATCCCTTTCGCTTCTTTAAAGCAAGCTTTTCTTTCCAGTAGGCATGCATTTGACACAAACGGGTGGTTTTTCGGCGACAACAAGGGGGCGTAGGTGCTTGCTTTAAAACCAGCCGGTCGACGGTGTGTCCAACAGACAAGAATCTGCAGGATTGTTTCACGGCGGTAACCCAAAGCTCTCTGCGAGGGGAGGCAGCGCGGAGAATCAAAGAATTCCACATGTTCCCCTCCACACTTCGCTTCCCGATAACTTTCCTGATTTATGGGTGAGCAGCTGAGCGCAGCTGTGAGGTCTTTATTAAGTGCAAATCTTTATTGTGTGCGCTAAAGGCTGTAATCATATGTTTGTGACATTTTAAGAGCGGCATAATTAGTCTTCGGAGGCTCATAAAGGAATATATTCATTCTCAGCACGCATTAACAACCTGCGCAAGATCGCTTATCGCATTAACAGCCTGCGTGAGATTGCTTATTGCTTTAAAAAGGCCTGGGCATTAGATAGGGACGGCGCTTTATGACACAACTCAACACACTTTCCTTTCACACATCCGTTCCAGTGTGGATTTGCAGTACAGATTGCTGCGCATTTGAGCTCTATCTTATTTTTCGGGTGAAAAGCTACTGCGAAAACCAGACGGGACGGGAGAAAATGAAAGATTAGGGTTAGGGTTAGGGTTAGGGTTAGACGGGACGGGAGAAAATGAAAGATTAGGGTGGTTAAATTAGCAAGGTAACTTGATTTAAGCACATCCCGTGTGCTAATTTACGCGAGGTTATGACTTGGACAGTAAGTTTATCACGTAAAAGTTCTGAAACTCAAGAGGCTGATAATGTTTCACAGCAGCTCTAATGGAACTGAAACTCTCATTCATAAGAAATGCCTTGTGGGAAATCTCCTCGCACCAGCCGTTTTGGTGCAGAAGAGATGTTTGAAAGTGTTTAAAGTCAACATGAAACGGCATTTGTAACCCGTTTTACTTCTGAAATGTGTCATTTACAGAATATTCAACTAGAAAAAAAAAATGTAGGATAGGACTGGATTTTAGGGTTTGGGATTTGGTTTGACGGCAAAAAGTGGGTGTTTTATACAAAAAAGGCACTAGATCTGAATGCAGATTGCATTTGCTACTGATTGTGGAGGAAGTGTGTTTAAAGGACTGCAAAGACAAACGTTTTATCTTTAGAATAACCGAACTAATGACACTGCCTGTTATGGAAGCATTGCTTCTCACAAAAGTAGTTTTTGTGAGGTCTTGTATTATATCTTAATCACCTGAAAACATGATTCCTATATATTCCTCTGAACCAGATCACAACTGTTTGTCCAATTCCTAGCCGGCTTTCACATGTATGTCATTATTTTTTGCCTCATCCTGATTTCAGGGTTAGAATAATGGCCAGTGACAGAAGAAAATGCAAACACGACCCAGATGTTTTCTGCCACATCTGTGGGTGTTTTACTACATCCAAACAATGACAGAAAATTACAAAGCCCGTGCATGTCTGTAGTGAATGGGTGCCATCAAAATGAGAGTCCAAACAGCTGATAAATACATCAAAATAATCCACAAGTAATCCACGCCACTCCAGTCCATCAGTTAATGTCTTGCGAAGTAAAAAGCTTTGTGTTTGTAAGAAACAAATCCATCATTAAGACGTTTTTAATCTTCAAACTGTCGCTTCAGGACAAAATACGAGTTAGTAATCCATAACAACACATTAATCTCCACTGGAAAAGATCTCATTGCCTTATATCAAAATCCACCCACATATTTGTTTAAAAATGGTTTGCCTTCTACGGTAAATGGTTTTTGATCAGTGCATATTTCTCTCCTGATTCAAATGAAATTATTCTGGGGGTTTTTTTCACTGGGATCATTGTTTCTTACAAAACATGCTGCTTTTGGCTTCTCGAGATGTTAATTGCTGGACTGGACCGGTGTGGATTATTGTTTATATGATTATATGCTTTTATCAGCTGTTTGGACTCTAATTCTGACGGCACCCATTCACTGCACAGCAGTGAGCAAGTGATGTAATGCCACATTTCTCCGAATCTGATGAAGAAACAAAAACTCATCTACATCTAGAATTGTACTTTATTCTTATTTAGTGAATTATCATCAAATTAGATAACATTCAAGTCTATTCAGCAAATAAAGGCTGCCAGAATTGAAGTAAACAGGGTTTCATTTGATTTCACGTGGACTTTAAGCTGTGGGATTGTTCTTGGATGGATGTAAGCGTGCTTCAAAAGATGTAATGCATCCAACTTTCTAAAAACAGAAGATGTAAATGGACAGATGTCCATCCATCCGCAGGGACCATCTGTGTCCCAAACAGTTTGTCCTAATCATCACCGTGACCCTCGGCGTGAAAGACAAAACCTCAAACTGACACGAGAGATCACGGTCAAGTAGCGAAGTGCCATTATAGAAGCTCTACGTGTACCATTAGCACAAGACACAATAATAGCCTTTAAAAGACACTAGACTGCTGCAATTTGTACTGAATTTAAAAGCCACAAGCCTCCGTCTCAAACAAATCGAATTTCTGTGCTATTTTTCGGCTTGGGCCCTGCACAGAAGCGGGTAATCCATAGCGCTTCCTGGCATGCCGCTCGCACCGCACAGCTGACTGGCGTGTAAGACTGCCTCAAATTGGAGCAATTGAGCTCAAGCTAAAGCAATTACATCCTTTGTGTTCTCCACGGGGGACGTGACTAAACTGTGCTCATGATGAACCGAGAGGCCAAGAACGCTTGAATAACCAACAAGTAACTGAAGGTAGTGCTCCAAATTATCCACCTACATCTCCCAAGTACACCTGACGATTGATGCGCTGATATAGACATGCTGGGAAACTGCTACATTTTAGCCTGCAATTATTTCTGGACCTCAGTCATGAATTAAACATTCATACACATCTAAACAAAAAAACAAACAAACAAGTTTTTATGAAATGCATTTTGTTCGTCTTTCATTAATGAAGCTCACACTAAAAATTAGCTCATGAATTTGCTTCAAAACATACTTTTAATAGTTTAAAGCTAAAATTCTTATTATGTTTGCCTGGCAGCTTTTTGGGTGATTACAAAATATTTACCATTTTGTGTGGCTGCAACAATAAAGTCAGTGAACATAGAAATGTACATAGAAATTCAATCTCATGTTTTATGACTGATATATACACTAATGATTTTGGTCAGTCTGAATCAATTTTGGTCAATTTGTATCAAATATTTTATTATATTTTTACGCATCAAAACATTATTTTATTTTTTAAGTTCATATTATGGTTGCCCTGCCAGATTTCATGGAAATGAAACAAATGCATTTATATTTCTAAATAAAAAAATGTGTTTATTTGTTTAGTTTAGTTAGACAAAACTGGCCACATTCATCTGAAAATTTAAGACAACTCTAAAAATGCAGAAGAAATCTTGTAATTAATATTCAGGGTTAATTGTTTGTGAAAACCATTCGAAAAGTTCACCTGACAGCTTCTTGGGAAATTGATAAATTGCATTTTATTAAAAAAAAAATATATATATATATTTTGTAACAGTGAAAGTTAGCTACGATAAGTCAAAACTCTAGCCAAGCAACATCAAAACTATTTAATTAAAGAAATTATGTAATTAATATTAGGTAATATATAAATAGTTAATCATTTGTTTGTTAAAAAGAAAAAATTATGCAAAAACATTTTAAGAAAATGTTCCATGTTACATTTATTCTACTCGTGTTTTATGAATAATATTCAGACTAAAATTATGCTCAAGAATTTACATCACAGCACTAATTTTATACAAGTATATATTACGTTTATCTACCAACTCTTTAGGAAAATAATAAACTACATTTTATTTCTTAAAGCATATTTTGACAGTAAAATTTAGTGTGATTGCCTTGAAAATGAAATGTAGCCAGCACATTAAACTAAATATATAGGGGCAGTTTCCCAAACAGGGTTTAAGACTAGTCCTAGATTAAAAGAAATGCTGTCTAAACTGGAAAAAGCCTGCACTGAGATCTTAAAATACATCATTGCCATTGTTTGGTCTTAAAATGCTCACGGATAATGCATTTTTGTAAGACAGGTTTCTAAAAATTCTTAAATGTCCTAAATTAGAAGAACAGAATAGAAATTAATAATAAAAAAATAAAAACCATTCTTACACTATCAAATCAAGGTGGCAGTAATACAGCTTTGCTCAACATTTTGGGAAATTAAAATGTATTTCTTAGAAGATATTTTGACAGTAAAATTTAGCTTGGTTGACACGTAAAGGGGGAAAATAAATTGTAGCTGGTGACATTAAACAGCATATTTAAGTGCAAGACCAAAAAGAAAATCATGTAATTAATATTCATGAGCCAAGCTGTTTTCATTTCTATGACCCTGTGGATTGATAACTGTTCAGAATTTTTAAAACCTGACATCAAATAAAGAGTTGATCATATAAATTAAGACCTGATATCTGCTTCCAGCTGTAAAGATATTAGATATCTTTTATCTATCGTGCAAACACAACACACAAACACCTGAAGTGTACCGTCACATGCATAACCTCACAGAAGCTCCTCAGGAAGGTGCACGGCCTCAACGTCTGACACAGCGGTGTTTTAATTGCCCCGGCGAGGGAGCAGGAGTACGGGGGCAGTAAATAAAGATTTCAGAGGGGGATAGAAGGGTGTTGTCAGGGCTGTGGGCCGCTGGGACGTCTCTCCGCTTCTCAGGTTCACTGCATGCTGGCGAAGCTCCAGACTCCATTGCATAAGACGGCAAGACATGATGTAAGTGTATCTGTAAGAGACAAACTTTATTTATACACAGGCACTCTGATAAGGTCCGAGTCCGAGCGTGACGAGGCCCTGGCACCACTGATTTATATAAATGCCACTTGCTGCTGCATCTTTGGAAAGGGTGAGAAACTAAATGCACAAAAATCGACAGTGAAAGAGAAAATCTGTTTGATATTTCATCTTTTACTGCTTTTTTTTTTTACATGCCGAGAGGCTAGGCTTTTTTTCCCCTCCGAAATTTGTCATGTGGGAGCAAACGGTTTAACACATTAGAGGAGCGAGTCAATTGAGTCTTTTGTGAGCCATCTGGAAATACCCGACTCAACAAAGCTTCGGCTCTGGTGCCGTATATCAATGAGAGAGACACAGTTTCAGCTCCGCCACGGGCAAAAGACGTCTCAAATTATCAGCAAAATGGAGGATTTAAAGAAACATGAATCATTTTGGAGCGTGTTTGAGATGCATAAATACACTAAAGAAGTTTGTCGTACTAAACCTCTATTAATTCGGGAAAAAATTATCTGAATAAGTGTTCTGAGTTACATAATGAACGGTTAACTGCAACTAAATGCTCTTTCGTGCCTCGAACCACTCGATGGAGTTCTCAATCATGTCTATCGGAGAGAAAAAAACCTTTGGGAGAAATAAATGGACAAAAATAAGTCAAAACGTTCTATGGAGTACAGAACTATAAAACGAATGTAGATGGCGGTCCAGATCATTGCTGAGAAACGTTCCGAGTACATATAAGAATCTGACTGAAAACTTGGCAAATCTCAGCACAGTTTGATCTTTTCTGAAGCTAAATACGAGTCCTTTTCTCAGGAGAAACATCTCAAAAGCTTCAGTAAAGCCTCCATTTGTTCTCAATTTAAGATAATTGCATTCATATGTGATT
>JAUMHP010000059.1:15262249-15276711 GCA_032361065.1 Enteromius trimaculatus
CCCCCCCCCCCCCCCCCCCCCCACGCGTTGGAGTATGTTTCTGTGGGTGGGGTTGCTATGAAGAAACATTAATGATCTTAGAGACACGCATGACAACAACAACAACATATGAGGTGACACGGAAAATTTACATCTGGGATCGGAGCTTGAGGGATGACCTGCCCGTGACGGGCCATGAAACACGCATTCTTAATCTTCAAAGATGCTTTTTAGATTAAAATGTAGCCATTATTCACTCACCCTCACACTGTTTTCTTTTCTCTACTTTCTCAAAAATCTTCCCCTGCACCTAAAAAGCTCTCCGTTCAGTTTCGAAAGATAACTACAAATCAAATATGCAAATCAAGTTTATTCCTATACCACTATTCACACTACACACGCTTTAAAAAAAGCAGTGTTAATCTTTATATCTTCATATTTTCATGTTTAGCATAAATAGCATAAAATAGAGAGCTTTACATTTTTAGTGATAGTATATAGCGGTATGAAAAACAAAAAGCATCTTTTTAGTTTTATGGAAAAGAGCAGCTAGGATATTCTGCCTAATATCTCCTTTTTCAATGCAAGTTTTCATACTTAAGGAGCATTATAGCCAAAATGACAATTATGTCATTATTTGCTTGGTCTAAAGTCTTTTTTTTCTCTTTTCTTTCTTTTGCTAGCTAAAATCTTTTTCATGCACGTGTTTGGTCATATGAAGTCAAATTTTAAGAATACACATTATTTCAAAGCATTTTCTTTAGGAAACACCATAATGTTAATGTGTACATTTTAATAGCTTATAGTTACATGTAACAGATTACGACTAGGCGATAATATGGAGTAATACAGAGCTTTTTGCAGAATAAAGATTGAAGTCTGGTGGTATACAAATAAACATCCTTTTTAGTTTTAAGGAAAAGAACAGCTTGAACATTTTGCCTAATATCTCCTTTTCCATTGCAATTTTTAAATGTTACAAAAGTATTTAAGCCCAAAATTAAAATGTAGTCAGAGTTTACTCTTTACCCTCAAGTTATTTAAATTTACACTATTTTCTTTTTTCTACTTTGTTAAACCCAAAAATTGATTAACAAAAAATAATAAGAAGAAGAATGTGACTAAAAATGATGTTTGTGGCAGGTCAAGTCAAACAGTGCTTGTGTAGTGCTTTATAATTCATGCCTTATAATTGCATTTAGCAGATTAAAGCCGGGAGATAATATTATAAAGAGAGCTTTAATAGGAATTTTCAGTGATAAAATATTGCAAATCAGACTTTTGTTGAGGTTTGGCGATATAAAAACATCTATATTTATTTAATGGAAAAGAGCAGCTTTGACATTTTGCTTAACATCTCCATTTATGCTTAACTGAAAATACATTTGAATAAAAAAAAAAAAAGAGGACAGAATTAAAATTTTCAGCTGAACTGCTCCTTAAATGTTAAGCACTGAGAGATGATGCACAAATCAAAGCGATGCATCTCTGACGATACAGGCCTGTCCCTCGACAAAATGCAAAAGCGGAATTCAATACATGCCAAGACAAGATCATGCTTTTTTTTTTTCCCCTTCATTTCCACCCTGACATTCCTCACGGAAAAATGCAGTGTATCACACGGACACAAGAAGACACTAATTAATTCTGCTCGGCAAACTAACACTCCCATAGAAAGGTGTGCATCTGCGCCTGCAATGCTCAAATTGCCATCCATCGAGCAAACCACAGATATTAGCTGTAAAACAGACTACAATTAAATATAAAGAGTCTATATTGTGTGCAAACGACAGCCACAATTACAACAAATGACTACTTTTGATAAATGAGGAAACGTTCAAAGGCATCGATGGTTATTTTAGGATATGCAACTTGCACAAAGTGTACACTGTTTACAAATTTGTTTTTCCAGAGCCACCGAGATATCTGGATTTCTGACAAACAGGGAAAAGGTTCAAAGACATGGAAGCTCGTTTTTTGTAAAGGATCTGCAAGTTACACAGCGTTTGGAGTTTACACTGTTTGCTGATATTTTCCACATAGATATCAAGCCCTCTTTTCTCTTCACATCACTGACGTCCCTTCCTCACAAAACGCATCCCTATACCTGTGTTCTCAGCCTGTTTGTGGAGTGTTGTTTTGAGTCGTTTTCCCAGGAGACCATTGCATCTTCTCCTTTGTTTTCTGTCTGTTCTGGCCTTTAGTGTTTATTCTCAGAGCCGCAAAGCTGTCAGAATATCCGACAGCCCCGTCTGAGAAATTGCATCTGACAACCTTCTCCATTTATTAGGCAAAATAGTGAAAAAACACTCCGAGTTGGAGCTTTCTGATCGGACTGCATTCTGATAACGTGCTTTTTGCATCTGTTCTACATTTGGTCGAGATGCATTTAAATCACATCCCTAAGTTTTATACAGTAACTATCATAAAAAAAAAAAACAGATAACAAAATAAAAACGGCTCAACACATTATTATGATTAAAACTGCTGCAAAACTTCATAAAGTCTGATGTGCACAGAGAGAAAGCTACTGCATTTCAGAAAAATGTAATTTAAAAAAAATAATAAAGCGAGGAACTCAATACCCGGCGCAAAAGATGGAAATAGAGATAAATGCAAAAACAGATTTGTGGTCTCTGGTGTGTTTTTTTTTTGTGAAGGGAATACCGAGCAACTGGCTATGTTACAGCATTTGGATGTTTTAAGTTACAAGTCCTTGAGATATTCCTGTTAAGAAAATAATTCGGACCCTCCTCTTCACTATCGTGAAAATCTAACACGTCCCCTCATGAATACCATGCCACACTTCTGATTATGACATATCTGATGGCGCACAATTACAGGACCGACGGGACCAATCACGAAGCGTGAAGTGACAGGAAAGAGTATTCTGAGGTAAAACAACACTGAATCTTGGCCACATGCCTAACGCCTGCATTTAACCCTCGCACGGCGCTGTTGTCAGGACTCATGGGTTAATAATGCCACTGCGAGCTCTAACGTGCCTGCAGTCAAATTAATCGCAAACTTGGCTGCTCTAACCTCTTAGACAACGTTTGTTTCCAAAATAACACTGTGTGTTTGCTGTGGCATTCAACAAGAAATTCAAGGAACTGGAGCTCTGTGACCTACGATGCTCTTGACTGATATTTTATACCGTTGACAATACATCTGAACAGCCGTGTAAAGTTTCCAGTAAATAATTTGATAAGAAAGCCTGGGGTAAAAACACTTAGGCTACCAGGAACACATTAAACACTGCAGACATATTTTCTAAACGCAGCGCTGTTTTCAGAAGAAAACTGCACGAGCTACTCGAGGTTTTGAATCCAGTTTGTTTGCTCTTAGATTTACCACAAAGAGGAGCTGCAATTAAGATCTGAATGTACTTAAATCTCATTAAAACCTTAACTACAGATTAGACGTAGATCAAACTTAAATGCAAGTCGAATAAACTGGAATCAAAACATTCAGATTGTATCATGTTGGTCAATTACAAAAAGAAAAAAGAAATATTATTACCAATACAACTAATAATCTAATCTGATTTACCTAATCTTAACTAATAATAATTCCTCATAATGTAATTTAATTTATTTTGCATATATATTATATATATAGGTGTGTGTGTACAAATACATACATAATATATATATATATATATATATATACACACACACACACACAACCACACACAATTAATACTATACAATTTTTTTGTATTGACATTCATATTTTCTTATGACTTATTGTACTGCAAATTGCAGAGCCAAACAAACTTTCTCTGCTGTCAGTGAGTTAATTATTATTTTGCATCCTGTTTTCTGTCAGCTCAAGACTGAGTGTTTTAAAGTGTGCTAATTAAAGCTCACTTCTGGGTGACAGATTAGTTGTAAATGGGTCCCTGTGCCTGAGGTTAAGCTACCTTGGGTTGTTCATTATTCAACCATTAAGCCATCAAAGTAAACTCAACAGTCCATAAAAACACCAATTCATCATGCTCTCACTGCAAGTCAATGAAGTTTACCTTCTTTGTTGTCACTCTGGCCCCGTGCTCGATCCCAGAATCCCAGGCACTTGTCATTACTGGGGTCCTCTATCAGAGCCTTGTTGCCAGGGACATACCAGGTGGCATGCTGCTCCGTCATGAGAGAGTCAAGGTCAATGGTATTCACAGAGCCCTTGCCTGCGACCGGGCTGGAACCGGCCAGGGCGCACTCTCCGTTCAGACTGGCCTGGCAGTCAGCCTTCTTGCCCGTTTTCCCTCCCATCGGCTGGTCCTCAGAGATGCTGAACTGCTGTCTTTGCAGCTGGATCTGAGCCTGCAAAATCTCCAGAGGATGAACCTCGTCCTGGCCTGGGTTGCTCAGCGGCGTCCGCACCTGTTCCATGCACAGATTGTCGCCGTAGCCGGCCCTGTTTTCAGAATTACACTTTGCGCCAGCTCTGCAAGGCCTCGGGTCCTCTGCGCTGTAGTTGGGACTGGCTTCGTCTAAATAATCCATGCACGGTGAAACGCCATCGGACTTGCCCACGCTTTGAATCCCGCTGTCCATGGAGGTGGCGAGGTCGGGCTTTCCGAAGGATGGGGAGACGAGGGACCTCTCCGGGGTCTTACCGCGGCCCTCCATGCCCACGTTCAAAGCAGAACCCTGCTGACCCGGACTGACGACTGGGTTACCTCCACACGGAGGGGAGAAGTTTCCAGGACTGATGTGCCCGCTGTCGCGTCTCTTCTTACCCCTCCCCTTGCCTGTTGCCATTTTCCCCTCGCATCCAGACTCCATGTTGTCGTTCGGGGAAAGGGTGCTCGCTTCCCTTTTCGCCATCTGGCCCGTACCACTTTGACCTGCCGTCGTATTGTTGTTATTCCCAGAGCAAGGCGTTTGACTATTCTGAGAAGCATTGCTCTGGAAATACTCTGCCCCTGGGCCGCTACTGCCACTGCTATTTATGTCCTGCTCAACCTGACCTGCTTTGCGTTTGGCCTCATTTTGACTTTTCTTATTAAAAGTCACATTGAGGTTCGGGGCCCCAAGGCTGGCGATCATATTCTGGCAGGCCGTGGAAAGAGCTGCCAGACAGCTTTGGCCAAACACACTGTCTTTTGTACTGGCTTTGTTCAAATTCCCCAAAGAGAGGGCCCCAAGCTTATTGACTGACAGGTGCTGGCTGGAGAGGTACTCGGGATGGGCGGGATAGTTCCCTGGAGAGGAGCTAAATCCTGGAGGATTGCTTTGGGGGGCTCCCTGTTGACTCGGCCCTCCAGGAGGGAAGCTGTGCTGCCTCCTCATCGCCATTCCTCCAAATTCAGCCGGCCTCCTGTCCGTGGGTACGCCTGCCTGCATGTTGCTCTCATCGGGAGACTGCATCTGCAGAGGATTGCTGACATTATTTTCAAACGGGTGATGCGCTCCCGGAGAATTCAAAGACTGCATGTCCATGCTTGTGACGCCTTGCCTAAAAATAATGCTGTGTCCGTTCTCTGCCTGCTCCAAGGCATGCGTGTTTGTTTCTCTACAATGCTGCTGCGGCTCAGGAAACCATGAGTTTTCTTGAGGTAGGTGGGGGCTGTCAAAGTTTCCATGAAAATTATGTTTCTTCTCGAAATTGGACTGAGACACACTACCCAGAGGGCCTCGGCAGACCATGCCGTTTGACGTGACGTCCCCGTGGAGACTTAACTGTTGCAGGTCGGGTTGTCTCATTCTCTGCTGCTGGCTCCTCGATGCCATTTGTTTGATCATCATCGCTGCATTCTGCCTCCGCTGCTGCTGCTGCTGCTGTTGCTGCTGTGGGCCAGAGCTCAAGGGTAGGGGGCCTGATGGAAACCCATCCGTCACATGAGATGCAAAGTCCCCCATGGGAGAGGGGAAAGCTGAGGGGGAGAGGTGGTTCTCAAGATTGGGCCGATTATGTAAGCTGTTGCTTAGAGGGCTGCAGCTCTCTCCAGCAGAGCCGTTTGGGAGATCAAACCGTGGCCTTTTTGCCATATTTAAATAAGGCAGCGAGCTGAGGTGAGGGTGATGTGGGGGCTGAGGGGCTAGCTGGGGGACATCAAACACTGGCTCCCCGAAGGGATGCATGTTATGGTTGTTCAGTCTGTGTATGGGCCTGTCCAGGTGGCCTTGCTGAACGTGGACCATCGGGCCGCCACCTTGAACGTCCGTGTTGTTGGCTACATAGTCCGGGGTGTGATAGAACCGCGGAAGCGCAGGGGAACTGGGGTTCTGCCTGCTGACGGGTGCTGGTCTCTGCTGCGGCATTAGGTGGTGCCTTGCGTTAACCCCCGGATCCATTTTTCCCCGGTTGCCGAATCGGTCCGAAAACACATTCTGCTGAGGTAGCTGCTGGTCGACTTTAGAGCCGCCCATCATGGGCCCTCGGGAGCCACTTCGATTACAAGTGGCAAAATGACCCCCGACCACTTGGTTCCCCGTTTCACAATAGGGCAGTTTATGCTCTGAAGAGTCCGCAGTGGAGAATCCTGTCATATCGAAATTCCCCGTCAGAGGATCACAAGGAAAACAGTGCTCTGATCCCCCCATCCTGCCCTGTGGGAAAAGCCTGTAATGTTCCAGTCTGTGGGTTTCGGGGGACGAGGACGGCAGGCCGTGGAACGACGCGGCACGGTTTGGCGACTGGTCTAGTGGAAGACACGGCGCTGGAACGGCGTGGTTACCGTTCGGATGGCCATGCGGTTGAAATTCAGGCATTGCGGCCATTCTTTGTTGCTGCTGCTGCTGTGAGATGCATTCTCGCGACTGCGCCTCTGCGAGCTGCTGACTGAATCCTCCTTCAAACATATGCGGGTGACCTGCGTTGTTGTTATTGAAGCCCATGTGTCTGTCCCCGTGCAGGCAAGAGGGGACGCTGTCCTGGTACAGATGTGAATGCTGCTCATGGTTAGGAGGTTGATGGTTGAACGGTCCTTGCATGTGGAGTTGATGTTGTGACTGAACTCCCATAGCGAGCATATCCCCATGGCCATGAGTCTGGAATCCATACTGGTCTCTATTCGAGACAAAGTTGAGTCCCTGCATTGGGGATTCATTTAGTGGACCCATCATCGGCTCCACAACTACCGACGGCCCTTTCATATGAAATCCGGCACTGTTATAATTAGAGTTCATTTTCAGTCCACTGAGATTAAATTCCTTTTGTTTGTTTGTCACTGCAAAAAAAAAAAAAGAAGACACAGTTGAATCAAACAATGCTATTTTTTGTACTTTCAAAAAAAAATCTTTTGTGTCTCTCAGGGGCCCATGTTAGCAGCCAATTTAAATATGTAAACATGCTGTATTTTTAGTAACATCTTTATAATTTAAATAACAATAAAGTTTACGTTTCGCATGCATGTGCTTATAGATAAATATTTAATGATGCGAAAGTAAGAGATCGGATGACAATTGGAAGTACCTCAATTCCAGCACAAGCGTAAAAACGCGAACTCCTCTTTGTATATCCTTAAAGCAACGACCCTGAAAAATGCACATCTTAAAAAACTCCTCGTTTACATCATTATTCGATGCGTAACGTCTCCAAGTCGCTCAACACAAATCCAGAGGAGTGCAAACCAGCGCGCGGAGCACATGTCCCATGTTCACATCTCCAATGCAATGCGCGCGATCCCGGTTAATTATTCTATATGAAAAACACTTACGTGAATTCAAAAAGAGTCGATAAATGCATTAAATCGACGGTCCTCTGAGGAGAACTTCGAGCGTGCGTTCAATCCTATGAGGAGACTCGATGCGCCGCTGTTAGTAACTGGAGAGCCCTGGATCCCTTTTGTTGTCACAGTATGAAATATATTCAGCACAAAAATTAATCGCCATTTTCTTTAATATCGTCCGTAAGACGCTGTTCCATCAAATGCTTCTGGCTTCAGGAGGGTTTTCTCGCTTATCCTCGACTCGGATGTGTCGAGCCGCGGGCATCGGCAACAAGTTTGACATTCCCTCATCTGTTCCAGCGCGGATTTCTCACCAATGCCGACACAGGCACACATGCGCAGGGGGCAGGGTTTCAAGCGCAAGGGCGGGGTCTGACGCACGAGGGGCGGGGCTTCGCTTAAGGAAGTCTAAAAGAGATGTGTATAACGTATTAATATATAATATAAGGGATAAATAATAAAACGATGTGTTCAGTGATACTCTTTTACGAACAGAACCAGATTTATTATTTACACTTGAGGGCATATATTTTTTACAAGATATAAGAATGAAATGATTTCATCTGTATAAAATGTTGTACATATAAAAGTAGTGGATTTAATTTTTACATATATACCGCAATTTGCATATCATAAAAACGTCTGCCTCGAAATCTGCATCAATTCTCGAAGGCATTTAATTGCTCTGTGTAAATAAGAGATCTAGTGTTTCACACGTAGTTATACATTTAAGCAATTTACGTTTAAATGCAATATAGAATCAGTGTAAATCTTCAGTCACTCCCAAATCCTTCATATGCAAAACAGCTATATTCCTTTATACGGATACTGTAGTAAATATGCAGCAGTTAATTAGTAAATTAGCAGATGCATGAAACGGGCTTCATTTTCAAGCTGTGACGAATGGCAGCCAGAGATAATGAATGTGTCTTCAGGGTTAATTTCCTGTAAGTAACCGGTGATTGTGATGTATTTTTAGAACTCACTGCTGCAACATGGGTCAAATTATTTATCTTTACAACAAAAGCTTTTTAATTAATAGTGATTACAAAATTGTAGAAATAAAAAACCTTATACTACAACCTAGACTGTGTCCTGCACAGCCACCACGGAATGATACAACCATTAGGCTACTGAGAGGTTTTATGGTGAAATATAAGTGGCCATTTATTGATAGGTATGACTGAAGAAATTAAACCAATAAAAGGATAATAAATGGAAAGCCATAAGACTTATTTTGTAGGTCCCTGTGGTCTTTATAAGAAATCGTTACCCGTTTCTTTGGCAAAGCGGAACAGTGCCATCTAGTGCTCTGATGAGTATTAGGAGAAAATCACTTCTGACCACAATTACACAAAGTAGTAAATATATGCACCTTTAGAATAATACTTTTTTGTTACAGAACTAGGATATTTAATCCTAAAAATTTGCTTATAGATTTTAAAATGACCTGATGCTTACACGTTTTCAGTTGAATCTAAATGCAACATTAATTGAAGCATGCACAGTGAAAATAAACTAAAAAATAAAAAGATAAGGCCAAGCATGACTGGTGTTGAAATTTATTATAGATATATTGTTAATTGTTAAATTTATAACCAATTCAAAAGCTGCAGGAAAAAACCCCAGAATAAAATCACACCATTGTACATTCACTGATAGCTCCCCTGATTTTCAAACAATCAGAAACAAAGACAGAAAAACAGCACTGTGTAATTCCCCAAGAAAAAACAGTAGATTCTCCAAGTTATGCTTCGATTACAATAGGATTCATTCATTATAACCCTTGCCCACCCCAGTCCCTGCTAGCCTAAAAGCCATGTATGTGTACAAAAGTAAACCACACGATCCGTGAGACTCGAGACAGTATGTCAGAACAGACGTCAGTGCACTGATTGCTCAATTACGATCTAGAGAACATACGAAGAAAAAAAAAAAAGCAATAATCAAAACCTGACTTCCTCCCATACGGATCTGAGAAGAGGAGCACAGGTACGTGACAACGTCGTCTTGATTGCCATAAAGGTGCCGCTGAGGCCGAACCTGACGGGTTGCATGATTGCGTGAACATTTGTGGACCTTGAAATGAGAGGGACGTTAAGAAACAAAACACGAGAAGAAACGCGCCATACAGAAACTATCACAAATGTGCAATTCTAACTAGACAATCACAACACGCACACATCAGGCGCCGTGTCAGCTGTCCATGAAAGCCCATCTATTAAAACTAATGCACTGGCCACAATATATGATAAAAAAATCCCGACCGGGACAGAGAACCGTACACGTTAAAAACCGGTTACTAACAAAACAGAAGATAAAACAGCCCTGCACTGCGGGTCAAGTGCAAACTGCAGACTTTTTTTTTTTTTTTTTTTGCAAGGCTGGATGATCTGAGCTGGTGCAAGAGATGGCCAGAGATGAGGACTGCGACCCTGACCTGGTACGATATAGAAACTATACAAATATCAAGCTCTTTAAAATGCGTTCTCCTCTTTGTCCTAAGCGTCTGTCGAGGCATCTACGCACACCTTCGGGTGCAGAGCTCAGGGTTCCCACACCTTATCAATCAGATTGCAATATCCGTTATATAAATACATCAATTTATGCCTTATGATTTCATTATAGAAAGGTTTTTGAGGACAGCATGTTGATTGTACAAAATGTATTTATTGTTAAAAAAATAATAATAATGCAAGTAAGCATGGCCGGCTGATAAAGATTCAAGTGCACACTAAAGCCATGAGACTAGTGCACTAGAATCCCTGACTGCCCGTGCCTGTGTAGTGACACTGAATTTAAATCTGTTGTCATGACAACGCCAGAAACATTTGCATAATATGCGCAAGGATTCCAGAAAGGAGTCACTGTTCACATGTCAGTAACCAGAGATTCATCCACCTAGCTACAAAGTAGCTACAACTCCAAAACGGCAATTTAAAAGATAACATCAGAGATCAAATATAAGAACCATCACACTTCAGCTTTTAAACGTTAACGCGGTTTACGTGCGTTGCAACTTTGACAGCAAAAATGATGGTTTTTGCTTTTTTACCGAGTAATTATTTTGTGTATGCATAAGACTTCGCCGGGCCTGGAAATCATAATTTTTCCCTGATATCTCCAGGATTTTCCAAGACCGTGGGAACCCTGAGGGCATTACAGGTAGATTAGCGATATAAAAGCACTTTGCCTGTCCTAAAGCGACTCTAAAAATAAGAAAAAGCAGCAGAGGCAGCAGCAGCGATTTGCTCTGGTAATTAGTCTGGATTTTGGTGAGGAGAACCTGAAGAGTCCTGAGGGCTTACGTCACGCCAAGTGTCTCAAGAACATGAAGACCCTCTCAAAACATGCCTGAGCTCATGCAAAAGCCACTCGCGAGGTGGACGTGTGTTTTTGCACAAATGTGCATGCTGTGCAGTAGCATCACAAATTTTACTTAGAAAGGCAGGACTACGCTGATACCAAAGGACAATCTACTAATTAAAACGGGATTAAGATTATAAAAGGAACCAAAAGAAGTGCTTCATCTGGGGGGAAAGACTGAACAGACATGAAAATAAAGAACCATTACAAACAGATAAAACCAAACAGAAACATGAAGAATTGGTCCGATGCCTGCCAAAATTAAGTCGTTTTTGTTTCTGAAACAGAATAACACAACCATACAGAAATACTCGGGTGTTTCTAACAAAGTGGTAGAAGTCTCAGGATTGACCTGCGTGAATCTAAAACAGGTCGAGCGTGACATGTGACCACCCTGTCGGCAGGTGTGAGTACAGTACTACTGATCACTGTGTCATTCTGCAGTCTGCTGGTAAAGGACAGCGCCGCCACTGGTCGGTTTGGTTGGATGCGGTGATGTCTTTTTCGGCAAGTGTCGTCGTGGTTGGATTCTTGAAGTTTAGCCTCATTGTTCGTGAGCAGCACTGGTGCCCCGAACCTGACCAGTTTTACGAAGCTATGAGAGCGGGAGAAGAAAACAATGGCCATTAAAAATGCGGAAAAAACAACACTCAAGCAGCTTTTTCAATGCATGTTTGAAGACAGCCGAATCGTGCCACATTTTTGTCCTAACCAGGTACGAAAGGACGAAGTGATCCATCGTGTGACCAGCTCTATGATGCTAATTCAAATTTTGGTGCGTTTAATTGCTGCTTGGCTTTAAGGAAATGCATGGCATTTGTCTGCAGTGGTGTCAATGTTAACTAAAACGAAAACTATTCAAAATCATTTGTTCTTTTTGAAAGATAGCCAAAATAAAGTCAAAGCAATTATTAGATTAAAAACATAATGGTAAATGTTGATAACACTGTATAATAAGGTACTTTTTTATGCATCAGCTAAAAGCAAGCAAAGTATACAGCATTTTGTTAATATTAAAAATGCAATTCATTGTTCACGTTAGTTTACAGTGCATTAACTAATGCTAACAGATACAATTGTGTGTGTATATTATATATATATATGCACACTTAAATGACACAAAGTAACTCCTGGTGCTTTCACTCTAGTGGTAGCATGAGACGGAGTCTACAACCCACACAAGTGGGTCAGGTAGTGCAGCTCATCCAGGATGGCACATCAATGAAAGCTGTGGCAAGAAGGTCTAATGAATTAGAAACAAGATTCATGTTAAAGTTTAACACTTACTGTTTTTTTTTGTATCACAATATATAATACCAAGTATGGCAAATAGTAATAGTGCCTTAGTAAGCAACACTAATTAGTTCTGATCGGCTGGATTTTGTCACATCATCGCCGCATTAAGTTTTCATCGTGCCTGGTTAGGACACTGTGTGGACTGAAGAAACGTCAGGCTGCTTTTTTTTCACACTCACACGTGTACAAATGCATACTCACTCAAATCAAAGAGAGCACAAACACATGCTCATATGCACAGAGTACAAACACACTCTGGAAAAATCAACAAACACAAAAAGCGGTGATTAGAAACCAAGAAGAGAGCGCAGAGAAGCAGCAATGGGGCGATGAGGAGAAATGAGAAATGAAAGAGGAGGAAAAAAAAAAAAACAAGATTGGGCAGAGACACTTGGAAAGCGCGGCCGAGGAGAGTCTCATCTCTTCCAGATCGTTTTACGGCAGAGCCAAACGCAGAGGGAGGGAGAATAACACAAATACGAAGCGGCTGTGCTCCGTTCTGACTCTCAACAGACGCTAAATTTCTCTCGAGAAGAAAGTCTATAAAATCAACTTCATAACTGCCTTACAGACGCTGCAAGATAAACACAAGATTCGAGCAGACGAAAACCACATGACCAATCCGAAAATAAAGCAATATTTTACCCAGAAATTAAAGTTTGTTATTCCAAACCTGCATGAGTTTCTTTCTTCTGTGGAACCCCCGAAGACGGCCGTCAAACTCACGCAAACTCTTTAAGAGTAGTCCACACAACTCTTGCACATAAAGTCATGAAGTCGAACGATATCTTTTATGTGAGGAAAACAAAACCATTTGTCCGAAACATCTCATACATGCATGATTTTTATGGGAATCAAACTAGCTTTAATTTCAGAAGACTTAAAATACAGCAGGTAAGTCACAAACTCTTTTTATGACGCTTTTTTGCGACTTGATAGCCTGTGGCCACTGTATGCTCTAATTGTATGGAAAACAAGTGTGGACATTCTTCAAAAACATCTCCATGGAAGAAACTCAGTCATACGGGTTTGGAACAACATGATCGCATTTTATTTTCGCGTGCACTACTAACCCTTCAGGACGAGAACGCTGGAAAACAACGCTTCTGTAAACATCGCAACCTGCCTCCATTTAGAGAGAAGACTCGACAGAAGAACGCTGCTTTTGGAAGCTAAGCTACAGGCATTGGCCATCACACTTGCTTTAAACATCAAGAATGCCTCAAAAAAAAACTATTTTACCTTTCAACTGGAGTCTAAAACCATTAGAACTTGCAGATGAGGCTTTTTCAAGGAGCTGCAAACACCTGCTTTCAATTTGCGCCGTTGAGGCACTATTTTCCTCTGGCCTGAGCGAACGCTATTGGGCGGTTCAGCCAAGAGTTTGTCTAAAATGACTAACACTTTAACTCGGGTTACATTCGTCCACCCGTCAGCTGCGAGGAGAACACCAGAAGAAAAGTTAGTTGTGGTTAGGCAGTGAAGTGATGGATTAGTGAGTGGCGGCGGATGAAAAGAACGTGAGAAAGAATGCACGACGGGGCGGTCGCCTTTTCTCCCGCACCACTTACGGAGTCTCTCCACCTGCCTTGTGTTACTAAAAAGGATTCGGCTACTCTTCAGCTGCTGTCGTGCCTCGTACAGACCCCTTTTGACGCATCTAGAAACAAAACATGCCGTTAGGTGCATCTTACTCCACTTGTTGATGTCCAGCTGGAAGCAAAATGTTAGAGAATATCAAAATAGCAGATAACACAACATGAAAAGCATATTTCAGGGAATCTCGGGTAGAAATAGCCAAGTTATTTTTATAGGAATCAGCCTACCATGTAAGGTAGTTTATCTAGCATATTTCATACACAATGGTAATACAAGTTTGGTTTTTTACACAAAAAGGAATTAAAATAATTGACAACAGATGCATAAGAAATAAAAGTCATGAAAAAACTTTATTTTTTAAATGCATATTAAAGTAAACAATTTAACTATAATTAATTTATGTTTCTTAATTTATGTAAAAAATAATAATAAATTATTTTTAAATTTCGGTTAAAAAGTAACCAATAATAATAATAATAAGTTACATTTCTTAAAATATATATACCTATACAAAAAAAAAAAATAATAAAAAAAAAATATATATATA
>JAUMHP010000059.1:15291227-15310744 GCA_032361065.1 Enteromius trimaculatus
CTGTGGGTTTTTTTGGTCCGATAAGTAATACCTCTGTTTTGTCAGAATTTAACAGTAGGAAGTTACTTGACATCCAATTTTTTTTATCAGCTATGCATTCCTTTAATATAAGAAGTTCTATTTAAAGCAAATGTAAAAGCACACCAAAAAGTCACAAATAAACCTCAGGCTGAAAAAAAGTAAATTCACATCATGTAGAATACAGGAGAAGAAATACACTTATAAAAAAAAAACAATGAAGCACAATCATTAGTTTTTGAAGTAATCTTTTCTTGTAAGCATGGTTGAAGTGGATCATCAAAGATCAGCAGCAAATACATTGGTTAATAAAATGAGATTAGATACATTAGTGTAATTTAATTATTGCAGGTTTGTGTCATATTCTGAGTTTATTTTAATTCATTTTGATTAATACTGAATCTGTTTTTTGAGAGGGAGATGAATTAATGCACATTCACATTTAGTCTAGAGCTACACTGTATTCACACACCGCACACAACGCCTCTATATTTCTGATTTCTCCCAACATGTCAGGAGTCAGGACACTTGTCAGTCAATAAATAAGAAAAAGTAACTCAGATATATTACTCTAAAATTAAAAAAGTAATGCGTTACTTTATTAGGTAGTTGGAAAAAGTAATATTATTACGTAACTTGCGTTACTTGTAATGTGTTACCCCCCAAAACTGGTAACGAAGCATCAAGATAGCGCTATGAATCTCTCTTATATTTAAGCTTTTTCAGGAAATTTATCAGTCAACTTGAGTTTTTATGAGAATTCATTGTTGTTGGCTTTTTTTAAATTATCCATTAGTTACAGAATTGACATGATTTACAAACTAAAACATCACGTTTAACATTCCCATACCAAAACCTCTTGTAAGGTATGTTTCGGTAGAACAATTATCATTATATGATATTAAAAGACTACTTATGGATCATAGTGCAGCCCTAAATTACTAATTTATTGTCCCTTTACATCTTTGCCAATCTTTACTACTGTCCTTTACAGCACAAGGTTTTTCCATTTGCCATTAAAATTCAACAATACAATAAAATTCACCACGATCACTTTCCTTTTATATATTTTTGATCAGAATAAGTATGTTCTTTAATTTTGAGATAAATATATGTTACACTGATGACAAGGGAACATTATTTCACCCATCTGACATTTTGTTTGAATTCAATATGTTTTCTATGTATATGAAATCACGTTTGTATGTTATTTTGATGTGGTCTTTGACCCATTTTCAGTTCATTCATTCCCTATAAACTGAACCCATGACTTTGGTTTTGCTAAAACAAAAGCTTTATTGTTTGAGCTACTGTATGAGAACAATTTGGTCTTTGAGTTATAAGTTCAAGATCAAAGGGTATACAAACATTTTGCTTGCTGTATACCATGGTACTTAATGAATAACATATTAAGGAACAACTTAAGGAAGCTGTTATTCTAATATATTTAAAATATATTTGTTTGTGTAGATTTGTTATGCTTCATTTTTCTAGTAATTTTACAGAATGGCATCAAAATAAGTGAGATTTTCTTATTATTGAATCATTAAGAACCAATTACTCACCTTCAGAAAATACTGATACACAAATGATATCGCACAGAAGTCTTTAAACCAAAAAGTGCCTCTATATGTCAGATAATACTCCAATAATTTATGATTATTATCTCTGCATGCTGATTATCACACGTCATTTCTATCTATTTGGAAAAAAAAAAAAGATTTCCAAAATACTCAGTGACTATCCTGACTTTATTGACTTTATCAATACTAATACTCAGATTTCTACGACAGGTTTTGCACATTTGCTGAAGAGGTACACATTTGTTGAACAAATATTTATAAATACAGTGGATTTTGAATCAATATAAGGATACGATTGTCTAACACTGTAAAAATGTCTGTGATTTTAATGGTAATAAACTGTGAAAATGCTACTGAATGGTAAGTTCCTGTAAATTTAACAGAGAAAAAACATAATCTGACATGCCCAGAAATTCCTGCATTGCATTTCAAATTTAGTTTGAATTTGATGTTTTTTCTTTGAAATAACTGTTTCTTCTTAATCTTTTCTTATCAATTATGTTGATTAGGGTTGTATGTTACATGTAATGTTGTTAAATTAATGTTTATTGCATATTTGAGTTTAATGAGTCTCATCATGATGGTGTTTAGGGTTTGTGGGAATGACTCTGAGCTCCTTCTATAAATGTTCATATTTAAAAGCAGCTTGTGATTGGCTTTGGTTTATAATGTGACTTTCTCATCACCACTTTTCAGTATTTCAGTACTTTTATAGATTGGTATATTAACATATCAGTTTACGGTATTTAACTGTAAATTTAACTTAAAACTGTAAATCCTAAAGTCTTGTTAAAATATTTTTATTGTCAAATTCCGGCAACCGCAGCTGCCGTTTTTTTACCGTACATTTTACAGATTTTTTTTTTACAAAGTAGAAATAAGAAAAAGTAACAATTTGTAATCATTTTACCTATTTAATAAAAAATACAGTGTGGAAAGAGCACAAAATTGTTGCACAAATCAATAATTTATTCATTGATTCATTTATGGGATTTACCTGAAAACATTTTGAATTTAATTTATGAAAGTGCAGTATTACAACTTTTCTACTCTAAAGTATAGTAATATGAAAATGAATAGAAGACCACGACAAGAAGTAAATTAAACTTTTTATTGAGACCATTTTACTGAGAAATGACTGAGATATGTCTGGATGAGAGTCCACATATGCAAAATCTCTGTTAAAAAGACACTGAATCACTGGAGAGCAAGAGAACCCATGCTGTAATACTGACACTCAATTCACATAGAAGTCAGGTCAGGTGCGTCGTCACCATCTCAATAAAAATATGAAAATGTTTTTTCAACTTTTTTTGTGCATGGTTTGCTTCTTTAACAATATAAAAACGTGTAATACTGATTGCAAAACGTTGATTTAATTTACAAAACAAATAACTGTAATAACAATTACCATCCATAGTAATAATAATAATAACAATAATAATAATAACAATAACAATAATTATATTAAAGAAAAAAAAAAGAAAAAGGAAAACAAAAGAAAACCAGTCAAAGCCGCATCATCTTCACTAACACAAACAGCGAGCCTTTTTGTCTTTTTGTTGAAATACCATTTTGGTATAATCTCTTCTTTTTTTTTTCTTCTTTTTTTTTTTTCTGACATGCCTCGCGCAAGTCTAAGTTCAGTCTGCATATATAAACGGTCCTTTACAGTGTAGGTGGAAGCATAAGGATTATATGCTCTCTGCACGGGATAATAAAACAGTAGGCAGCTTGAGGCTTCCAGGAATGTGCACTTCCTCACCCAGACTGTCCTTTTTTCACTGTTTTAAATGAGTCATAAATACTCAAAATACTCCTTTGTCAAGAGAAGTCAGTCACTGAGGGAGAGAATCTCAACATTTAGACGAAGGGAAGAACCGTCCCGGTGACAGGAACTTGTATCCATTCCCCGAAGGCAGTCGGATGGGATGTGACCCCGGACTGCTGCCAGTGGAAGCCGTCGGAGAAGGAGCGACTCTTTTGGGATCGATCTTGCGATGGCCGTTGGGTGGATTTCTGTGCTCGAGGGCCACATCCTGGCCGGGTGTATCCTGTCCCGTCACGCTATGTCGTGGCGAGAGGTTCAGAAGGCCCAGGACGTCTCGTTTGGCGGTGCTCAATTTCCCGCCGCGGAGCGCCCGCATTGGTCCCGAGTGCTGCTGTTGGGTGGCGCTCGCCCAAAAGGTCTTGAGATTGTGGATCGCTTGGACTTTTTCGTCTATAGCGGCCAATTTGAGTCGGTCGATATCCGGGGCATCCGCTGGACTGGAGCGCGTCGAGCCTGTTGAGGAGTAGGACAACGCCGGAGAAGGTGCACTGCCCGCCGGAGACTGGTGGCCTGAGCTGGGTGAGATGTTGCTGGGTGAATGGGAGATGTGGCCGCTGTAGGGCGAGCTGGGATACTTGAGTTTAAACTGGGCATGATTGTCGGAGGTCGGCGACGGTTGGCTGCCTTCTTTTAGGGACGTTTCAGACGTAGCAGGGCTGTTGTATCCCGAGCTAACTTTCTGTAGGGATGATGTACGAGAGGGCGGTTTGGGGCGAGTCGGGAGCGGAGACGACTGCGCCTTGATACTCGCCCGGCTACTGGGGCGACTGAACGCACTCGTTTCAGAGGAGCGGAAAGCAGACCCTCCAGTTGGCGTTGGAGGCCCTCCGTCGCCGAGTGGGATGCTCCCAGTGCTTCTCTGCAAAGTCTCGACAGCCCGCATGTGGCTTTGGGTTTCTTCCAGGATCTTCTGCGCCAGTTCTTGCGGGTCTAGAGGGGCTCCGGGTGTACGCTCCTCTTGGGACTTCACAGTGCTGTCTGTCTCTGTGCTGGACTGATCGGACTCGCCCGTGTCGGAGCTGCTCACCTTCCCGACCTTCTGGAAGGGCGAGTTGGGGCTGGGAACTAGGGTTGCTTTGACCGGAGACGTCGGGGTGCTGACGCTTCCTCTGGAGGACATGGACACGGCGTAACCCCTTCCCGTCCCGCCACGGGCAGCTCCCCGATGGTTCCTGTGGTTTGCGGGACGAGGGAGCGTGTCGCATTGGCTACCCAAAGGCTCACTGCTGATTATACTGTATCCTTCGTACTCTTCATCATCATGCCCTCCTACGGCTCCGTGTGGGGACGAGCGGCTCCGGGGCACCGCCGCGTGCCGGTGGGACGCAAAGAGCCCGGCTCCGCCCCGATGCCGCTCTAGCTCCTGCTGCCGCGAGCGCTGGCTGATAAAGTCGGATGTGCCTTCGGGACGGGATAGGAAGCTCATGGAAGAGGCGATGGAGCTCAGACTGTAGACGGAGATGGCGTCAGAGGCCAGGCTGTCGGGACACGGAGGGGAGAAGGGAGGGTTGGGGTAGCCCATCGGCAGTTGGTGGGACACAGACTGTGCTGAAGCTAGAGACTCCAGAGACGACGAACTGTCCAGACTCAAACGCTTCGGCAGCTCAGTAGAGTCTGAGGAAAACATTACAGTTCAATTATTACAAAGTCAGATGTTATATAGGCCTATAACATGTTATATATTTAAAAGAGTATATATATATTTTTTAGAAATATTGATTATTTATGGAACGTAATTAAGGCCAGGTTTTATAGACAGGACTATGGCCCAGGACTAGACCATAGTTCAATTAGGACATTTAAGTAATTTTTATAAACATGTCTCAGAAAAAAGCATTACTGGTGCGCATCTTAAGACAAAACAAATACACTGACATGTTTTAATATCAGTCAGTGCCAGTTTCTTTCAGCTGAAACAGCTCAGATATACATTTTATTCTTGGACTAGGCTTAAGTCCTGTCTGTAAAACCAGGGGTGAATGCTATTATTATTTATTAATACACTTAATGATTAATATAATAATAATAATAATTTTCTTTTTTAATAATTACACAATGTAAAGATTGGTTATATATACTTTTTGCCAAGTCAAATTTTAGTTCAAAATCTAACATTTTTATTTAATTTTTTTAAGGGTGCAAAGATATTGAAATTTTACTGGTGAATTTTTTTTAAATACTCAACTTTTACAGCATTATAAATTACTATTTCTGAAAATAATATTGTTTTTTTTTTTTAAAAAATATATTGTTAAAATGTATATATATATTGTTTTTTGTAATTATTCTAATGTTGTTTAAACTAAAATGGAATATATTCAAACTAATAAATCAATATATGTTTTGTGAAATGATTACAAACCACATAATTATCAGTATTTTAATGAATAAGATATGATGGAAATAAAGAATATATTTTTTTCACCCCTTTTTTTTTGTCATAGTCATTTTACATTTCATACATACACGTGCTATACGTGAACATAGTATATACACATTTATTCCTTTCAGTCTATTTTATTCTGACTGCAATTAAATTTTTTTCCTGATCTTATCTTATCTTATCTCAACTGAAACATTAGCTAATACTACTGTTGTTGTTGTGATTAACAGTGTGAGGATGAAGTGATGCTCACCAAACAGAGCCAGCAGTGATTGCAGGGCAAAGTGCATGGTGCGGCGGTTGGCCTGTTTGCCTGTCTTCAGCACAACCTCCTCCTGACCGACCTCACACAGGTCAAACCCTGAGAGAAAGAGAAAGAGAGTGCTCAGCATCCACCACAGCATCTCCTTCAGTACTCGTGCGCTGAAGCTGCTCTTACCCAGAGCGGCCAGGAACTCATGGCAGCCGGGAAGTCTCCAGAGCTGCACGCTGATAGACACCTGGATGGGTGCGAGAGAAAAATCCTGCTCCTTCTCTCCAGACTGAAGTTGCACCAAAACCTGATGGAGCTGCGGAAAAATGAGGAAGCTCTTAATGATGTCAAATACGCAGAAGGCTTATTTCATTATTATTTACAGTAAAACAGCACAGCCAGACATTATTGGCAAGTTCATTTATGGTAACGTGTTAGTGTAGAGTCAGTTGAAAGCAGATATTTAAGCACTTACCATTCCCACTACATTTTTAACAGCCTTTAATGGTAAGTTAAGGAAAAGAGAAGGAAAGAGGGTTGTTAAAAAGAAAACACGAGCATCTCAATAATCCAGCAGGGTAGTTACACACAGATCAGATGCATGAGCACAGAATAGCTGGCTTAATGAAAAGTTTGATGCATGCTGTGACATCTTACCCGGTTGATCAGCTGTTCTCCGGTTTCTGACGCTGTGATCAGTTTACACAAGGCCTGCAGAGCAGGAGGAGGCAAGCCTGCAAACATGAAGCACAAATAACTCTTAAACTCTTGTGCCGTGCTTAAAACACTTTACCTAATTTGGTGATCCCGGTTTGGTGATTATGCAATATAACACCAAATGTTGCATTCTTGCAGTTAAGACGATAACATTAACTAGCATTTTGGGGGGGGGCCCTTGAAAATTATCAGTCGCTTGAAAAATAACTGAGAATTTACACATCCGTGACCCTGGAGCACAAAACCAGTCCCTGGGGTATATTTGTAGCAGTAGCCAAAAATACACTGCATGAGCCAAAATTATCGCTTTTTCTTTCATGCCAAAAATTATTAGAATTTTAAGTAAAGATGATGTTCCATCAAGATATTTTGTAAATTTCCTACAGTAAATATATCAAAACATAATTGTTGATTATTAATGTGCATAGCTAAGAACTTCATTTAAGCAACTTTCAATGTGATTTTCTCATCATTTAGATTTGCACACAGCAAACTTATTTTTGTGTGCAACAAAGACAACATGCATTTGTCCAAGAACGTTTTCTGTGAACTGGCCATCTTTCTCCCTCATACTCTTGTTGTTTAACAGTACAGCGTGTCGTACCCAGAAGTGACTGTAGGGTGGTGCTGCACTGCTGCAGACGATCTCCGGGGTCAGTGGTGGGGAAGAAGACCGCCGCGGGAAGGCCCGTTCCAGCCGAGTCCAGCCTGAATCCCACCGCGGTCAGCAGAGCTTGCCAGCCGGGCACACCGCCCACCTTATTCTCCACACTCTGCTGAGACGTGTACATGGAGTTCCTCTGGCCGTTCTGAATGCGCTGGAGAGACTTCTCCACCTGGGGGAGCCACAGAAACACAGATCATAAACCACACAAAAAGATCAGATACTCTGATACTTGTTGTATGTTACTGCTTTCACATTTAAAATAAAACCTACAGTATGAAAAAAAAAAAAAAAAAACCTCAAAATGACAAACCTAGTAAATTAATGAACAAATATTTTATATCAAATTACTGAATATAAAATATCAGATCAAAATAATACCTAAAATAAAAAATAAATTTCATATAAAAATGCTACAAATATATATAAATTATATAATAAGAATTAGAAAATATATGCATATGCCAGAAAATATATATGCTTGTAATAAAATGCATTATTTTTATTATTATTAATATTCACACTTTATAATATATAAAAATTAAAATAAAGAATTATTAAAAGCATATGAAATTTACTATATAACAGATGAAAATAATGAGTATTATTATTATTTTGATGATTACACTGATTAATAGCTGATATATGACAATTATATTACTGCATCACAAACACAATTATATTAATACATTTCATACGTTTTAACAAAAACATAAAATACAATATAATGGATCAAAATAATAATTCCACTAATAGTTTAAAAACAACTGATGCATATATCTACTATAGTGGATTATCTATTACTATGTGTAGTATAATATATTATTGCATGTAAATACTATATGCACAATGTATACAAAATATAATAGAACTACTGAAAGCATATAAAATGTAAAATAACACTAAAATGTATATACGCCACATACATACATATATGATTACATTTTTTACTTATAACATCTTCTTCATATACTATAGTAGACTACTATATGCACATGTATAACATATATTCCTGGTGCATGTAAATGAGGCCAGTGGTGGTGTGTTTCTCACCAGGTGTAGCAGAACCCTCAGGGCATCTCTGGCTTTGTCTGGATACTGCAGGATCTCAGCCAGAGCCTGACCAATCAGAGATGACGGGCTGTTCAGTTTCACGTCACTGCCAATCAGCATGAAGCCTGCAGAGACATATTCAAATCATGAGTACAGCAAACAAGCCTTAAAAATACCCACTATATACTTAACACTGCCTACTGTTATTTTAACCTTTGTGCGTCAATAAAAAACAAAACAAAAACATACAGGTCTATAGTGGACAAAAATATCCTTGTCAAAAAAAGTGAAAAGTTTGAAAAGTGAAGAATGAAAATGATTCACGAATAATAAAATATATATTTTACGAAACATGTTGAACTCTAAACATGCTAGAACATCAAAGCCATGAACCTAAAAAAGTTGTGTTCCAAATTTGAGGTTGACATCTAAAAAATTTGCTTTCAGTAAAAATCTGTTTGGGCGCAGTACCTAATTTTCCCCATTAGATGCCAGCACAAGCACTTGTGCACACAGTAGAGTTGGTCTCTCTCAAATATTACAAGAATATAAACACACACATTTTTTTTGTGACACACCTATAAACCACACTCTGACACCCATACCAACACACACACACACAATTATAGCTGCATTATTTATTTAGCTGGCTCTCACTTAAATATCAGGAATAAAGCAAGTATTTGCTTCATAGGCCAAACCTGAAAAAGTGCCACCCTATGGTAAAAAACTTCTTCAGGAAGTTTGTAACCAGGCTGTTTTGGTCACCATTCACTCCCATAGTTTTTTTTTCCTACTATACACCACTCAATGGTGACCCAAAACAGCCAGGTTACAAGGGTCAAAATAAATACATAAATAAACAAACAAAAATGTCCATAAGGTTGCACAAGGGTGAGTGACAGTATGCAGCAGCAGTGTGCTATATGACATCACTGTACTGTGTTTAATAAACAGCATGATTAGCTTACATACTGCTCAATATGAGACCGTACCTGCCCAGTTGGAGGGGTGTGAGAACTGTTTGCTGCTCTGGACGGTTTTCATGGCGTCTGCGAGGGCCGCGCTGGCTTTGGTGCCGTTGAGCAGAGCGCTGTAGAAAGCGTGGACGAACATCTTGGAGGCTGCGACGGGAACCGGCCACAGAGACACCAGCACACACTGAGCTCCAGCGGCCAGGAAAGCCCTGGTCAGACCCACCACCCCGTCCGCCGTGACTTTACTCTCCGACTCCTGGTATGAGCTGCAGGTCACCAAAACACACTCTATCAGCCTCACGGAGCAGTAATTCACTGGAATAACCGAGCTATTATTTTCAACAGACTGTAAAACTACTGTAGATGTGACCGCAGTCGTAGTACGGCCTGTTAAACAGAAGTTATGTATGAAACACTGATGTGTTGAACGAAAGTGTATATAACGGTATAATAATATATCTGGGTAAGCATTACATAAACACACAGAAATAATATACATGCTACATTGTATATTCTATACTTTACTACGAATCTTTTATCAAATAGGGATTTTAAACATACAATATTTTAGTTTAACAAAACAAAATAATAATTATAATAATGAAAATAATAGAAATATAAGTCCTTTTATATATGTACAGTATAAAAATAAGCCTATATGATATTTGAAAATATCAACAATAAAAAGAATAAAACAAATAAATTAAACAAAATACTTTATATTATGTGATGAAAAAAATAGTAAAAAATAAAATAGTAAAAAATCTATAAAAAATAATCACAAAATAAGATTTGATATACAGTGTATATATATATATATATATATATATATATATAAAATGAAAACATTTTCTAGATTATTAGTACTGATACTAACAATACTACTAATAAATATTTATAAAAAGTTGTATATATTTATGAAATAAAAAGTACTTATAATAATATATAATATTAAAATATATACAAAGTAAATATAAAATATATAGTAAATACCAAAATAACAACAAAAAAAATTATTAAAGACCAAATAATGCAATTACATCAACATTAAACATCAAATGACTAAAGCAATAACTACATTTAAAATGACAAGAAATAAAATATTATTTAAATGATGCTGAAATTTCCCTGGTCTACTGACCCCAGCACGACTAGTTTAGTGGGCAGCCTGAGGTCGAGGATGTCGGCTGCGGTGAGCAGGAACTCCTGCAGCGGAGGGCTGTCACAGATGCTTTCGGCATCGCTGGCGTCGTCCGGCACACGGAGACTCTCTGGGATGGTGTAGTTGGATTTGACTCCGCTCTCACCTCCTCCTGCTCCACCGCTGGGAGCCGGCGGCACCGCTCCGGAGCCCGTGTCCTGGCTGGGCGTGAGCACCAGAGCTGCCAGCTTCCAGGAGATGTGTGTGGCGAAGTGAGCGCACTCGGCCTGCGTCAGGGCACTCATGACCCGCTCCTTGGTGGCGGCGGGACCGGCCAGCGGCTGGCAGCCCAGGAGATCGGCCACCATGTGAGCCTCCTCCTCAGCCGAGGGCATCGGCCCCCAGAGCCAACGGTCCATCACCGACGGAGGCAGCCGAGGATTCCCAACCACTGCAGCCATAGAGCTTCCTCCGTTACACAGAACCGGACCGGTCCGCCGAGGGTGAACCTGACCACACAAACAACACGTGACTTCACCAGCAAAAACAGTCAGTGGAACTTAAGTTTGACATGTTGCTGTTGCTTCCTTATGAAATCAATTAACTGCTAATCAACTACCATAGCCAAGAGAGTAAATGTTTGAACAACACTGCCTAAAATCATTGTAACACTCAAGTCTCACGTGCCTTACTGCTTTTAAAGACCATCAGGCACTGGATATACAACCAATAAAACAAAACAACAAATTTAATAAAACTAAAACCAATAATAAAAATAATAAAATCGCATAAATAAAAAATGACAAATTATGAGTTGTTTATTTAAAAACATATACCTTAAATAATTTTGTACAATAAAGCTTTGGGGTTTGTTTTGGACACAAACTGAAAAAATAGAAATTGCATTAGAATTATGAGAGTAAAAACAGCTTAACACTGTAATGCTTAAAAAATTGTATTAGAAAAAAATAGATGAAAAGCTAAAAAAAATAATAGAATGGAATTGAAAAACAGCCCAGGCAACTAACTCAAGTAAGTCCTATAACTACTCAAACGAAAATTTAAATAGATATAATTTTAAGTTAAATAGAAATAAAACAAACACACAAGTAAAAAATAAATAAATAAATAAAGTAATAATAAAAATAAATAAATAAAATGTAAATAAAATGAAGCTTTTGATATTCCATTATTTATTTAAATAATTTATTTTAATACTTTTTATTAATAAAGACTTGAACAGTTCATAAATCAGAGTAAATTAACACAGAACTGTGCCTACTTTAGCTGTGCTCCCCAGACTGCCGATGGAGGGTACGGCGATGAGACTGAAGCGCTCGTACAGATACTCATTAGACGAGCTTCCCTTCAGCAGAGCAAACGGGATGAGATACAACTCTCCCTCCAGAACCAGAACCAGCTGTCTGTGTCTGCCGACCGGACCGCTGGAGTGCATCAGACCCTACACACATCACATCACAAACTCAAAACTACTACAAACAAGCCAACAAATATTGGACACACATCATAAAATAGCTTTAGAAATGAAAGAACAGCCAACATTAAAGGGGTCATGTGATGCGATTTCACGTTTTCCTTTCTCTTTGGAGCGTTACAAGCTGTTAGTGCATAGATAAGATCCCTGAAGCTGCAAAAACTAAAGTTTTAAAACCAAAAAGATATATTTTTTAAAAAGTTACGACTTGTCCACACCCCCCTTAAATGGCTCTTTAAACACGTCCACGTTTCTGTACATCACAGAGTGGGTTTATATAACACCGCCCAAGTGTTTACATAATAAAAGAAGGCGGGGCTATTAGTGTTGCTGCCGGTGCCATGTTCTGGAGATGCTGTGTGTCGTTGTAAAATTATTAGAGGACACAACTAGAAACCAGTGTTAAGTTAAGGTATTCGACCAATCACAGTGCACTGGATAGCTGGCCAATCAGAGCTCACCTCACTTTTTAGAACGTTTAGAGGAGAAACAATGTACAGTATGTGGAAAATAATGTTTTTTTATGTTAAACTGTATAAAGATACTGCATTAAACCAAATACATGTTCTTTTTAGCAACATCATATGAGCCATTTAAGGTAGTGAAAAACGTCTTGACTGTGATCAGTCTTGCTAATAGTCGTACCCCCTCCATCGGGGCGATGAGAAGGTCGTAAAGGGCTCGTAGCGGGGGTTTGCTGAGCGCACTGGAGCGGCGCGGCAGAGACGAGGAGCCCTCCTTCACCGGAGACACCGTGTTACTGAAGAGACTCGTCATACTCTGACAGCTCCTGAAACAACAGCACAAACACACTCATGAAACACAGCACCTACTGTGTGACTAAAACAGCACGGTACAGGCATTTCATTCCCTTCTGAACCTTTGGAAGGAACGAGATGGCAAATATAATGGATCTTCTCACTGGAAATATAGTGATATCACACCACCTTAGATTCAATTAGTTACTGAAACACAAGAGGGCGCTGTTCACCTGAAAAACAGCAGCGTTTCTTTTTAACACGCTTGTGTTTTATAACAGCAGGTCCTGGCTCAAGCGTGGACTGTTGAGGTTAAACACTAATAAAATTAAACCTTATTCATAAAACAGGGCTACAAAATGTGTCACTGTGGACTTGGAATAAAATAGAATTATGGCAGTAATAGTGTTATATTACATATCAATAACAAATAATATTAATAATAATTATTAGAATAATAAATAATAGTTATACTGTATTCTTACATATTCACAATATAGAATAAAAAAAGAAGAATTAATAGTGTTATATGGTATACTATATATTATTATACAAAAAATAACAACAATTAATATTGGATTGAATAAAAATGACATTGTATACTAATGACAAATGATATAAAATAATAAAAAATACTATATACCATACTAATATACTAACAGCAAAAACTACTACTACTAATATTATTATTAATAACAATATTAATATTTAAATAATAAAATGTATGTATTTAGTTTTTATTGTGAATTATATTATTATTATTCTATATCACTTCCATCTTTATTTGACCCTCTAACTCTAGCACTCTCGATTCAAATTCTATTGCTTAAAAACCTGCCCCTTTTAGACTTTATTTATTCTATTTATTTTTGTATTCTATTTTTTCTGCTTATTTATTATACAATAAACAAAAGCAAAAAAAAAAACGCATCTAACACTATCTTGCTTGATCCTTTTCCTATCATATCTGCTTTCTTTTTATTTATTATTTTATTCTAAAAAACTTTGCTACATGTGCTATGTTAAGCTAACAGAGATTGTCATAGCAGTTGCATTTTATTGCTTCCACCATCCTCATTTGCAAGTCGTTTTGAGCAATAGCGTCTACTAAAGAACTAAAGGTAAATGCATTATGTTGACAATATAACAATATTAATTATTATTGGTAGAGGAACTGTTTATTGTGATTACTTACAATATTGGTCATTAGTGTTATTTATCATACAGCCATGGCGTTGGAGATTTTACCGTGGGTTTACTATGGTATGTCAAACAGCAGCCCTTTATCGTGGTGATTTATTGCTTTAATCAGTTCTGTGTCCTGCAGAAACATGTCACTGAAGGATCTCTTAAAATAAAGACAGGCCACGCATCACCTTACAGCACATGACATCAAAACACCTCGTTATTAAAGAATCTGTGTAGGTGTAACGACTCCATATACTTCAGGTCTAATTGCCATCGCTATGGAAACAACTTCCACAGACAACTTCCTTCCCATTTCCTGTCACAGAGCTCTATCATTACAAGCCTTCAAAGAGACACACACACACACACACACAGGAGGCTCCGTTCGGAGGTTAACCGGCTGATCAAACCCGAGTAAGCCTCGTCAATGTTTAATGAGCGTCAGCCATCGACATCAGCCCGAATCTAACAAGAGGAGGATCGTTTGTGTGAGAACAGGAGGGAACAATTCAGCCTACTAACTGAAATAAAACAAGTTGAAGTTGAAGTGCAACAACAAAAACACTTAACAAAATTGCTAAAATTAAAATAAAAACTGAAAAAAAAGTTAATTCAAAATTAAAACCAGTTTTTAAAATTGAAAACTATTAAAATCACTTTCTCTAACTGAAATAAAAAAATAAAATAAAATAAAAATAAACAACTATGATAAAAGCACACAAAATCAACTAAAATTAAATGGAAATAGAAACTGAAATTATAAAAATAAAAGCTAATCCAAAATAGCAAATAAGTGCACTATATTATAAATAAATAAATAAGTATTTGTCCACTGATTTTGCAACCTGCATAAAACAATTTACTGCAAATATAAATCTCATAAATACCTAGTATTGTTTTGCATATTGTCTTTTTAATGAATCATTCAAAAGAATCATTGTTTTGTGTTGAATCATTTGAGCACTACTTGTCTCATGAACCCTTTTCAGTGAATAAAGCACTTAAATGTGGGTCTGCTCCTCACACAAATCGACAAAATATAGCGAATAAGACATTTTCAAGCACTTTAACGATGTTTACTTGTCATCTTGCAGCTTCTCGTTCACTGCACTAAAAAGAGCAGGATACTCGTCAGAAATTCTCCTTGCTTGTGAAGAAAGTCAAACAGGTTTGAGGAATCCTGGTTTTTGACTGAATTGTTAGTTTAACGCGGGGCTCATTAGGACAGACGAGGAGTGAGCGGTGCTCGGGGACGGCTCTTTGTTTTAATGAATATAAAGAGATGTGCGGTGCTGAGAGCTTTTAACGAGGAGCAGAGCTCTAATAATGGCCGCTCTGACCTCGTCTTTAACAACACACGGCACAACCTCTCCTCCTGTTCCTGTCCTGGCTGTCGTTTCCTCCTCCCTCCCCCTCTTTCAGTACTAATAACCATCTCTCTTTCTCTCGTAATGAATCAGGATGTGAAGGACTGGACTGAATGCCCAACCATCCCTAATTATCATCCGTCTGAGCTGCTCTTTCCCACCGGCAGAGTTTAGATCCATTACCAGCAAAATCTTTACTAATTGCTTAATGATTTAGTGTTTGATTGGGTTTTTCTCTACTATTTGAGTGCTTTCTCTTTCGTAGATTGATAGAATACCAAAGGGTTTCTTTTGGTCAATATACAACAGAATTAGATCTAGGAAAAGAAAATGTAGTTTTTTCTTTATTTAATTTTTTTGATGGATTTTTGAGCAAAAAGTTAATTAATTGCTTAATTAGTTGGGGTTTGATTGGGTTTTTCTTCACAATTTAAATGGTTTCTCTATTTTTAGATTAATAATAAATGGTTTATTTTGGTCAATATAAAACATAACTAGATCTTGGGAAAATAAAAAATTTTAATGGACTGAGAATTAAAATTATTTTAAGGCATTATAAATTATTTTATGAGTTAGTTAGATTGTTTTTTCTTCACTCTTTGAGTGGTTTTTCTTTCTTTAGATTAATAAATACATAAATAATATGTGTATTTTGGTCAATATAAAACAGAACTAGAAAAGAAAAATGCTTTTTATTTTTTACCAATGGACTGAAATTAATAATAAAAAAATGTTGATGCACTATGAGCACAATTTAAATGGTTTCTCTTTCTTTAGACCCATTTTGGGTAATAATAAAAATAATATATGAATGGACTGAGAAAAATACATCCATTATGAACATGTTTACTAATTGCTTAATTGTTTGCCGTTTGATTGGATTTTTATCTGCATATTCTATACTCAGATTAATATCAAATGTTTATTTTTTTGGTAAATATTAAAACAAAATCTAGAATAGGAAAAAAAAAAAACTATTCACCATGTACTGAGAAAGGTTTAAATCACATTTCAATTCTGTGGTGTGTTAAGATGCCACACATGAGAAAATATTTTTCTCATTAATATGTGTTTTTAAGGGAATGAAACACTTAAATTTGTCTTTAAGTCTGTTCCTCAAATATGTCTCATAAATCTTCTTTAGATTTATGTGTCCTGCAAATAAGTGAGTTTTACCAATTTTATAACACCTCATTAAAATTCAATACACAGTGATACAAATTATTATGCAAGTTAAAAAAAAACTGGTTCTTTTTTCTACAAGAACATTTTACCAGTCCCAAACCACATCCATCAATCAATCAAGTTTTCTTTTTCCAGATAAAATTAGCCTAGAAAGAGATGAAACTAAAAGTTAAAAATTATTAAATGCCCATTAGAAGGAATTAGAATTGATCTTCCAGCATTTAGCAGTACGTCTTTTGCAAGACAGACATTTCAGGATAGAAGATGGACGAAAAACGAGCTCCCCAAACTTCTTCAAACAGTGGTTCAAGAGGATGTGATGCTGTTCCTTCAAGAGTCACTCACATCTTATCCGTGCATAAAGCCTATGAGAATGAAGACCCAATGAGCATTTTACTGCCCAGTGGTCATCTCTAAACTTTGCTAAATCTATTAATGCATTAGTTTTGCATCCTTCTAATGGGCATTTAATCATTTCTTACTTTTAGTCTGAGTTTAATCTCTTTCTAGGCTAATTTTATCTGTAAAAAGAAAACTTGCCTAATAATTTGGCACACCTGAATATAAGGAGTTATTGACTTTCAGCCTTCCTGAACAATTATATATCACTTATATATGATTAAATACAAATTCAATAGTAGTTATTAAGATTGATGTGATTAGGGACTGCTAAAATGTTCTTAACCAGAATTTTAACTTATAACATAATAATTTGAAACGTGGTGTAGTCATTTCGGAGCTTGACTGGAAACTTGATCACTACTTGTCTCTTGAACTCTAATGAATGAGCCCAGGTGGATTTTTTTGTGAGTCATCTTAACCCATTTTATGACACCTCTTTCAGAAAGATCTTTCTATGATGACAGCTGCGTGTCTAACCTGTTGAAGAGATTGTTTCTGGAAACCATCCTCAAGAAGCCGGTCGGGTCGGTCACTGAGTTGAGTTTATTATTGAGTTCTTCAAACTGCTGGTCCAGAAGGTCTCCAGCTTCGCTCTCCGTCTCACTGCTGGAGCAGGCTCTGAAACACCAAACATAATGTGGTTTATTTATTTACCACAGCTGAGGGGGAGCTGTTGACTTCAAAACATCGTACAATTATTGCTTTTTTGTAAAAAACAAAAAAAAAACAAGTCCAATAAATAATTTAACAATGTAAAACACCACTTCTGTCCAAGAAAAGAGCCAGTTAGTAAACAACACCCTGAAATATGTGTTTCAACCGACTCATTTGTGCCTGTTTTTATTTCTCCGACATAACATTTCAAAGAAACGTAACTGCTAAGTCAATTAAGTTTCTTCAGCGATGAAAGCACAACATCTGAGCGATGAAATGCTCCCACTTATCAATACCGCTGTCAAACACGCGCGCATTTATATCCAGACATGCACATGTTTGTTGACTTTTTATTCCCGCCGTCCATTGAGATGCAAGGCAAAATAAGACAAACAGCTCGAGCACAACGGCAGACACAATCACAGATAATTGCTCACGAGTCTCTCGGCGTCTGAAGAACACGTGAGCAAATTTCTCTGATTAGCTTTAATGAAAAAACAGATCTCTCCAGCAATCTGACTCATCTGAGACAGCACACTTGGATTCCTCTATTGGGTTAATAAGGTTTTATCCACCTCACCTCAATTACACACAAAACGCTCTTCATTTGCACCTCACGCGCGACACAGATGTTCCGCTGATTATTTCGAACGCATTATCAGATGGCATTAAAACATGTCGATATGAAGAGATTGGAACGCTCCACAGACGTCTGAATATCTCGTTAGCATGTGTTTGTAAAGTATGTTTGCTCTGAGAACGAAAGGGAATGTCTGCTTAATCCTCTTCTATATATCTCTAAATATAACTTTATATATCTCATGCATAATGTCATCTGACTCCTTACGTTATATCTCAAATTAAGACTTCAGATCAATGACTTCATACATCTCAACATATAAACATAATATTACAACACATCTCACAATCACTTAATGTATGTCAAAATACAACTTTATATATCTCATATTACACATACGCACAACATCATATGGCATTATATCTCACATTTGGACTATATATTGCATAATATTATTACATGTATCTCATATATTGTATAGCTTTTATTTTATTATGTAATTGTATTTATTTAAATTTTTACTTGCATTTTTTAAACTCTTTTTGCATTTAATTTGTATCTGTTATCCAGCAAGGGTCTGAGAGTAACGCATTTTCAAATCTCTGTATGTCCTGTACATGTGGCAGAATTGACAAATAAAGCTGACTTTGACTTACCATGGCTTTATTTTTCTTTATATATTTCATAATACTGTATCCCTTGCATAATATTAGTATATATCTCATCATTTGGCTTTATCTCAAAATGACTATATATCTCATACTACTAGTACAGCTCACATTTACATAATATTTCTCAAATTATCTCTATATATCACATAATATGAGTATACATCATAATATAATTTCAAATTTTCCATTAACTTAACATTTCTCAAAATACGACTATATCTCATAATATCAGTAATCTGACACTGACTTATATATTTTTCAAATTTCTTAAATATCTCATTCCTATTAATATACAGTGGGTACGGAAAGTATTCAGAAAATGTAAAAAAAAAATCACTCTTTGTTATATTGCAGCCATTTGGTAAAATCATTTAAGTTATTTTTTTCCCCTTAATGTACATTCAGCACCCCATATTGACAAAAAAACAAAAAAGAAATATTAAAAAAGAAAAACTGAAATACCACATGGTCCTAAGTATTCAGACCCTTAACTCAGGTGCTGTCCATTTCTTCTTGAGATGGTTCTACACCTTCATTTGAGTCCAGCTGTGTTTGATTATACTGATTAGACTTGATTAGGAAAGCCACACACCTGTC
>JAUMHP010000059.1:15312912-15331179 GCA_032361065.1 Enteromius trimaculatus
TTAAACCCAATTGAGCATCTCTGGAGAGACCTAAAAATGGCTGTCCACCAACGTTTACCATCAACCTGACAGAACTGAAGAGGATCTGCAAGGAGGAATGACAGAGGTTCCCCAAATCCAGGTGTGAAAAACTTGTTGCACCTTTCCCAAAAAATACTTTCTGTACCCACTGTATATCCACCGTATATCACATGACTTCTTATCTCACATTTCATAATTAAGAATATGACTATGCATTTCACGATGACTTAATTATTACTTCTACCTCATAATATTCCTATTTATTATCCTATAATATGACTACTGTTCCTGTATACCGAACGCTCTACAGATGTCTGAATAGCTCATTAGCGTGTGTTTGTTCAAGCCCTTTGCTCTGAGAATGAAATGGAACATCTGCTAATCCTCTTCCCTAGATTTCTGAACTATTCCAGAATGTCAGAGCACCAGCATTCTTCTCATTTTGCATTCTTTATCTCCGCAAACATGTTTCGGCGCCCGATGCACTCCCTCTTGAGACGGAAGCCGTCCCAAATCCTGTTGAAATGTTAATTTAATTCTTTGTCAGGGTACAACCCTGTAGGACAGGAATAATCTCATTTCGGTGCCAACCAGAAATGAAAAGCACCGGAGGAGACAGAGAATGAGATCTGCTCTTCGTATATTTGTGCTTAAAGTGACAGACTTCGACCTGGTCGTGGGGCAAATGCTCGCATCCGAGACCTGTCCGTACGCTCCCCTGCACCTGGATGCGGATCTGTTTGGAAAGCGTGCTTTGGAAATGAAGATGGCTTAGATGTGGAGACAGCGCCGTGGGCCGCGCGTGGCAGGCAGAGATATGCGAGGACGCTCTGAAAGGAAAACCTTCCTATAGTGAGCGGCTCTCTAACCTGATCAGGTAGGTTAACTAAGGTTGCTCACACTGGGTCTGAGTTTGATTACGTCCCCGGAGTAACACTGTGAGCGCAGGAGGAAGCTGTTTACCAGCCGACTAAAATTGAAAACGCTGTCTGCTGCGGATGTGTTTGAAAGCTGTTTCTGCTGAGACAAGCAGCAATAAGAATGCATTAGTTTATAATATGCAAATTATAAATCATCAACGGCCATTTATTACCGCAAATTAGGCCAAATTGGTTTATGAACCATAACTCAGACCGCAGCTTATGACAAGCAACAAACTCAAATGGACCTGGGAAAGCAGGAAACACTGTGGTGTGAAATGTTCTAATTAGTGGTGTTTACCAGGTCATCTATCATTGTTACTAGCGCTCATACTGAGGGTTTGTGATATGATCAAATCCTGATACATATACCTCAAGTCATCCTGTACAACATGAATGATTCGTCAAATGATCTGTTTGTTTGAAGAGAGGATAACAGGGTTTAAGATTGTCACTTGCTGGATGATGAAAAAGACAAATCACTTCATATTTCACATTACGAATTAATACGTCTCTAATGTTACAATTAGTGGTGGGCCGTTATCGGCGTTAACGCAAGACTCTTATTGTGCGCTAAAAAAATATCACCGTTAATCTATTCACCAAGTTGGGCTGGGAGCTGGATCACGCGCTCTGTATGCGTGCATTACAATAGTCTTTCAGATTGATTACAATTAGTATAATCACAAATACCACGGTGAATAGGGCTGGGAGAAAAAATCGGTGCAATGCTTTTCTCTCTTTAATGATATTATCAATCTTGAAATATGACTTTATATAGTTCAGAATGTAACACTTGAGCATGGGCTCATTTGCACCTATGTCCTGACAACCACCCTTCATGGCGGCGTGTTTTGTGCGGGCAATCATAGAGGTATCCTGATGAATCTCACGAGCGGCACTCCAGTCAACAACCACATGGATCCGTCTTAACTAAAGGGTGCAAAGGGGTCTCGCTAAACGAGCCATAATCGCTCATATAGAAGCCGGTTGCAGGTATCACAATTCCCGTTCGTGCCTCTTTCTTTCTGCACAATGAATGGGGTCTTCAAAGGTGGCATATTGCACCCAACCAAGTGTAAAAGATTGCTCGCAGCCCCTCAGTCAAGCGCTAAATTATCCTTTAATGGGCAGGGATGAGCGCAGAGCTCGCTGGGAGAAGCCATCACACCTTTAGTGACTAATGCGCTGGCACCGGCGGCTTTCCTCGCGCGTACAATAATGGCCTTTGTTTCGGGCTGCTGCTTAATTCACACCAATAGCTTCTGACGTTCTGCCATCCTTCTCTCTGCATTCTGCTCCTCCAAACCTGCCAGGTTCTTCACCTAATTACATGTCAGAGTGAACTCAACACCAGCAGTGCTTCCTCCATGCGAGAGGTGAGTAACTCCTCAGCTGCCACCCGGTTAGCGCCACAGAGCCAGAGATCAGTGTGGTGTGGCCTCCAGCCCCGCAGCGGCGTATGACAGCATCGCTGAGTGCTGAGATGTGCCTCCTGCAGGGCATGAACGCGCACACGCGCACACTCCAGCACCGCATCCATCAGGGTATATTTAGGAGGATGCAGACATTCACACTAACACGAGCACAGCTGCGCTCTGCGGCACTTCTGCTGTAATATTTTATTGGGAAAAGCATTTTCTTAAAGGAATAGTTCACCCAAAAATGCAGATTCAGCCATCAGTTCCAAATCTGTATGAATTTCTTTGTTCTGCCGAAAACAGAAGAAGATGTAAGCAGGCTGTTTTGGGTCACCATTGTCTTCCATAATAGGAAAAAATACTATGGGAGTCAAAGGTGACCCAAAACAGCCTGCTGACATATTTTTTTCTTCTGTTTTCGGAAATTCATACAGATTTGGAACTACTCAAGGGTGAGTAAATGATGAATGAATTTTAATTTTTGGAATCAACTAAGATGATCAAAGGAAGTAAAATTATAATGTTTCGCTGAAATATATTTGCAAAGTTTAAACATTACCAAAAATTATGGTAAAACTTCAGAATAGGGGGTCAGACTAATGCATTAGTTAAGCATTAATTAATGGTTAATTTGTTCACAATTAAGCATTAGTTGAGCAAAAACACACTAGTAATTAATGATTAACTTAACATTTTAATAATTAATTAGTAGTGTGTTTTTGCTCAATTATTATTTTTTATTATTTGTAATAATGAGCAACCACCTAGTAACTACCTAGGAACCCCCTAACCAGGCTCTAACATCCAGAACACCCTAGAAACCACTTAGCAACATCCGAAACAAACAGTATGAACACCCGATCAACGCTCTAACACCCAGTACAACCTTGAAATTACCTAGCAAACCCCTAACGGGCATTAAGAACAACAACATAGCAACCACCTATCAACACCTAACATTCAGTGCACGCTTGAAATCGCCTAACAACACCCTGACAAACACTAGAAACAACATAGCAACCATCTAATCAACCTTCTAACATCCAGTACATCCCTGCAATCACCTAGCAACACCCTGACAAACATTAAGAACACCCTAGAAACCAGGTTGATTTCATTTACAGCAGTGTTTCTGAACTTTTAATGCTCCAAAAGTGACACCTAGTGGCAAACAGAGACAATAACTTTATACGCAGCGCACTTTCAGAATCATAACTTTGCAGGACGCATGAAAAATCCATAACAGGAGCACTTTGACAGCAACCTAGCAAACCCCTAGATTACATCACCAGATTGCATCAGTTAAGAAACTCCTTTTAAACCATGAATAACAGCCGGAAATGATTTGAATATATTTAATTAATGAATGGAATATGAAGAGGAAGATAAAAGTAAAACTGGATGCTGTGATTGAAGCATTCACCTGCTGTAGTATGAGTCCACCCCCAGAGCTTCCCGAGCGTTACTGATGTGCTGCTCCAGAGACGAGCCTCCACCCGCAGGCACAGAGCCACCACCACCCTCCTGGAAGTCTGACGTACCACCATCCGACGCACCCTCACCCAGATACACCTCGTGAAACTTCAGGATACCTGTGAGACGGAGAGCAGAGCACAGAGATGATATCTGACAGACAATGAATATTGAATATTGCTGCTGGTGCTGTCTTATAAAAGCAGTGCACTACATGGGCTTTGTGATGTCACGAATGGCAAAGTAGTTCAATCTTGAAATGATCAAACTTAAAGGTCAGATGTAAAAGACGATCACCCAGCAGAGTTCAGACTGGACCGAACGCTCTCAAACTCCTGAGAGCATCAGTGTTTCAGACATAACGTGCGTGCTTTGGGTAATAATGAAGTTAGAAAAACATATAGAGCCACACAAGAGTCATGAGCAAGGTCAGAGCTCCTGTGAGAGCTGAAATCTAGTTAGCTGGATATTGTAAACGAGCAAAGGCACTCCCTGCTTTTAGACATATGTATGTTTGATGACAGACCCCAATGCTGGAATAAATACATTTTCAAGTTCAAAGAGATGAGTCGTGTGCGAATGTCCAGGGATGAAAATTATTTAAAAAATAAAACTATAAACATAAAAATATGTAAAATGTGAAGCTGACATTTTATATGGGAAAAAAAATTATAAAATAATTTTAAAAATACATATTTAAAATCTAAAATGTAATATAGCAAAAACAAACACACACACACACACACACGTTTTGCCATAAAACAATGAAATAAAACAAAAATAAAATGTGAACATTCATGAGGGGAAAAACTATATATACATATAAATACTGTATACATACATAAACCTTACAGAAAAAATACATCACAAATATAAAAAATAATTCATTTAAAAAAAAAAAAAATGAATATAGCATAATATAATTATGTATATTTATGTACGTAAAAATTCTAAACTGAACTGAGATATAATTATGTATTAAATAAAACTGTGTAGTGTGTGTGGTTGTGAGGCGTGGGATTATGGAGGCAGGTGGTACTGCCGCTTTGCGTTAATTCACAGCTTTTTACCAGCTTCACCAAACAGCAGGCGGCACAATGAAGCCACGGGGAACAGAAGGTGTGAGGAATACGACAGCGTCACACACACCGATCAACTGAGCATGTGCGTGTGTGTGTGTGTCCCTGACATTGAAACAACTCCAGATTTGATCAAATAATTGTTTCTTTGTTGTAGGACGTGGCCCAACCAAACTTATGGTGTGTTTGGGTGTGTAACAGACGTTTTGAGTAAATGCCTTTTGATTAAAATAAAAAAACTTTAGAGTAACATCTTTTAAATAAGACTATTTAAAAAATCATACTCATCTGCTTTAGCTTGAGATGGTTTAATGCAATTTATTATGTACTTTGTCAAATGACGTATAAAATGGTACAGAAATGTTTGTCAGCTCAGTGTGTGTGTTATTGATCTGTTGGTGTAAATGTGAGCGGCGGTGCTGGTCTGTGTTCAAACAGACAGACAGCGTCTCAGCGTGTCTACGGATCGGGCTCTGATGAACTGTTCAGATGTGTGCTGGGTCTGTCTGACACCTCCATCACCACACACACACACACACACACACACACAACGCACACAACTGCACACGTAATCTTTAATCTGTGTTTAGGACCCAACGATTTCAATAGTAAACATGAAGAGAATCTAAGAATCCAGTTATAAAAAAGGATTAAAAATTTACTCTGATGATGCAGAATGTGACAGAATTTGGCAGATTTTGGAGAAATAAATCAAAAGTATGCCTGTACACTTGATCAAATGGCAATAAGGATTAGTTATACATCTATGTATATAAAAAAGAGCTGACAGAATTTCTGAAAAGAAATAATAAAAATGATAAAAATTAAAAAATAATTACATTGTTAAGGTTCTATGAATTAAACTGATTAAACATGGTTATTGAGCAATTTTAATTGTTGTTTAAAAATTTATTTGATTAGACATGTTTTATTATTACTAAAATGTAACTGAAAAATGAAAAAAAAGAAAGAGAATTCAGAAAATATTAAATAAAAAAAATGCATTTGAGAAAAAATAAAGATTTCTTAGAGCCCATAAAATAAAATAAATAAATACTACAATTTATTTTTCAAAAAAGATTTTTGCTAAATTATGTAAGCTTTATCATTTTAAATAATTACACATGCTTTATGATACTAAAATATTATTGCAAACTTATATTACTGGAAATGTAATATCCTTGAAAAGTTCAAAAAAGAAAAGAAAAGAAAAGATTCCAGAAGATTTTAAACAATAAATAAAAAAAATAAAAATAAAAAAAACTGAATGTGGCAAAAAAAAGATATGATTTCACATGGCCCTAAAATCTGATTTGTTACACTTTTAATACATTTTTGTTCAAATATATTTTTTTTCATAATTTCTATTAATCAGAAATATTTTTCGATCACTGCAATTTAACAGAATATTTCAATACAACTGCAACAACAAAAACAGAAAAAGTAAAAAAAAAAGAATCATTCTTTGGCCCTTCATCCTCTTTTGTGATATTTCTTTAAGATGGCATAAAGTTATGCAGAACATTACTTGATATTTGGGCTTGTGTGAGGGTATGTTGGGAGTGCTTACCGGATCCGGGGGCCAGGAGCCAGCTGTACAGGTATCCTGCCGCCAGAGAGAAGTAGAGCACCAGCGCCCGCTGCCCGTTCACAGTGTCCAGGATGTGCTCCACAGTCACGGGTGTGTAGGGGTCAGAGTCCTGCTGACCCGTCTGTCTCTCCACCAGCAGGTCAGCAAAGGCCCGGGTGCGTCCGCGCTCCGCCACGGCCAGAGCTTCATCATGGTGACCTGAGCGGAGGTCAGAGGTCAGCGCTGGTCTTCATAAACCCATGAATACATGCAAACACTTCTAACTTCATTTCCACTTCATTTTTTTATGAATACGGAATGAGCTGCAGGCCACAGAAAGCAGTGATATCATAATTTCTACCACAGGTCACTAAAATGGCCAAAATAACCTGAAGCGTTACTTTATTTTGGTCTTTTCATTACATAAAGCCATTATAAAACTTCAGAAAACTATAAAAGGTGCTACTTTTATTATGTTTCATGATGCTTTTTGGATCTTGACGCTCTGTGCATACAGGTATTATATGGAAAAATATCATACCAGATCAATATATACACTACCATTCAAAAGTTTGTGTTAGTACATTTATTATTATATTAATCCTTTTTTTCTTTTTCAGAAAGCACACAATTACAATTTTTTTAATGTAATTTTGTGAGATATAAAAAATGTATATTTATATATTATAAATATTATATTTATATTTAAAATAAATGTGTTTTTAAAATCAGTTTCCACTAATTAAAAATAAATCAATTAATGTATATATATATATATATATATTACGACGGAGCTTTAGTGCCACACAAAAAAAAAAAAAATCTAAAAATACGAGAATAAAGTCGTAATGTTACGAGATTAAAAGTCGAAATACTACGAGAATAAAGTCGAAATATAATATTTAGTATAGTGCACTTGTAGCCTAAATAACCCGGATTGAGAGAAGGACACCAGACATAAGCATATTTGAATATTGTTGCATCTGAGCGGGTGCTTGATGTTACTGGGATTAGATCTAAGAACTCGCGAAACTCAAAAATATGATATTTATTAAAGCGCTTTTGATCTTAACATCAGCTCACACACTCAGACCACATTCCTCTGGGGGGCGCTGAAGATCTCTTATTTAACCCTTATTAATAAACTAAAGACATTTATGTGGGATTATTAGCAGAAATGATATCATGTGAAATATTTGCAGGGACAATAAGCTTAAGGAAATAATATTTCATGTCTTCCATTGGATTTGTTTTAGTGGGCCACCCAATAGCCATAAGATTAGTCCCTAGTAAATTTATAACAGTCTCAGCTTTTAGTTCTATAGCGAAACACAAATAGTGTAGCTCATGCTCTTTACTGAAAAGATCGCTGTATTATAGATATTCGTAGCATGCCAGACACTCAGCAATCACAATAATGTTCTGCTTTGTTTCTTTTGTTATAAAACTACAGCAAGATATAAAAGTCATATATGCCTATATCTGGTGGCCTTCTCTCAATCCGGGTCATTTACAAGTGCACGTACTATACTAAATATTATATTTCGACTTTAATCTCGTAACATTACGACTTTATTCTCGTAGTTTTAGAATTTTTTTTTTTTTGGTGGCACTAAAGCTCCGTCGTAATACATATATATATAATTTTTTACCAATAATTTCTTCAGCAGCAAATCAGCATATAAGAAAGATGTCTGCAAATTTGGCTTTGCATCACATTAATAAATTCCATTTTAAAATGCATTCAAACAGAAAACAGCTTATTTAAATTATGTTTTACAATATAGCTCTGGTGATCCTAAGAGACTGCTCTCACCAAGCACAGACTTTTGAACAGTAATGCATGTCTTGTGCATTTATTGATTTACTGGCAAGTAACACTGCAAAAACTATTTTAATGAGTACTTTTTAAATACCTAAAAGTCCTAAAAACTAGATTTTCAGAATTGAACTAGTAAACAAGATAAAAAAAAACTTTATTAAGCAGTGTAGCCACGTAACGAGGAGTTTAACGTCCACTCCGCTGGTCATTATCTCGACACACGCTTTACTTTGCTGCAAAGACTGTACATTAATCCTTACATACACAGATAAGCTGTTCTGCGCTCTGAATGGATAACGTATGATGTAAACAGGAGGAGAATATTTATACCGAGGCTGACAAGGACCCTCTGGAGAGCCTGGTACGAAGAGGTCTGCAGGTCGAACAGGGAGAGCTTGTAGTCGGTGCTGTGCTGTGCTTCATGACGAATGGTCTCGAACAGAGCTGACGCACGATACAGCTGTGAGGCAAAAACAAGATTTGGTGCGTTACTTACACATGTGTTAATAATAAAGCGCTGACCTGCCCTGACACAGAAACACTGGCATGTGTGTTATCACGCTACGCAGAAACATGACGCCTAATGAGAGCAGCGCTCAGACGCGGACAGCGGAGGGCAGCAGACCTCCACACCTCAAACACACCAGCTTCTTTCTAAGCTTATTGTCTTGTTGCCCTTTAATCAAATCACAGCAAGTGGAGATGAAACGCTAGCCTTCCAGCAACATAAAACCAATCAAAATGAATGGAGTCTGAATCACAGAGACTGTGAGTCGCAGCGTTTTTTTTGCCGGCCGGTCTGGTTCTCGTTTAGCGATCGAAAGTGTGAGTTTGTGTGTGGTATGAGTGACGTGGTATTTCTGGCTAATGATAAGCTCTCGTTCACAGCGGCGGAGAGAAAGACAGCGTCACATGTCTGACAGACTCGCTGACGCTGTCAGGGAGAAAACCGGCGTGCTGCGTTGACACACGTCTTGAGAACAAACTAAAGTTGTGGTGCTATAACTTTAAGTTTTCAGTAGTGTAGAAAAGCTTCAGAAATCATTTATAATGAAAGACGAGTAAAAAAGCTTGTTTGTTAGGATATGACAATATTTGGGAGAGACTATTTGAAAAACTAGAATCTCAGAGCGCAAAATCACCTTTAAAGTGTCCAAATGAAGTTCTTAGCAATGCATATGACTAATCAAAAATTCAGCTTGAATATATTTACGATGATCTTTAGAAATAGTGATAATTTTTTCTCACGCAACGTATTTTTGGCTATTGCTACAAATACACCCCTGCTACTAAAGACTTCTTCAGGGTCACATAATAATTAATAAACTAAATATATGAATTACTAATCAAATAAATTATTCAATAAATTAAATATATGATTTACAGATAAAATACACGATTCAGTGATTTTAAAAAAATTATTCACTAATCAAATAAGCAATAAATTAATGAAATATATGATTCACTACTCAAATAATAAATGCAATAAATTAAACATGATTTAATACTTTTTAGCTCAAATATGATTCAGATTAAATAAATGATTCACTAATCAAATAAACAATAAATAAATTAAATATATGATTCACAAATCAAATAAACGAGTCACTGATCAAATACATGATTCAATGATTAAATAAATGATCCATCAATGTATTTCTAGCAAGCAATTTCAACTTTGTAATATTTCCAAAAAAATAAGTACAAAATTCACAAGCAAATGCAAAATGCAAGCTAAACGTTGCATCAAAGTAATAACTCGTTTTAATAAAATATAGCTACAATTTTTTTTTTTTTCTTGTCCCACTGGCAAATATTTGCTTCTTGTTTTATGCACAAACAAATCAAAATTTAGTGAGGTTGAGTTTAATTACAATGAAAACACATGTATGCAATCTGCTCCAAGCAAACATGTCTTGTTTAAAGAACATGTAGATATTGCTAGACGAGAATACTGTTAGATGTGTTGTAAAAGGGCAGCTGGACTGTAGTTGTCAAGCCGTCCTGCTTCACGCGAGGAGCGCCCCCAGCGCTGCCTGATGTTGCATGTGTGAGTATTTATGTGTTTTTCGAGATGTGTGTGTGTGTCCGAGCACGTGTGTGTGTGTGTTTGTGGTGTGGAATGCAGCGTTTCTCAGGGGTTCGGCTGCAGAGAGCCCTTCATCAGCATACAGCACAGCCAGCCTGCAATCAATTAAGAGCGGAATGCATCAGCGCACACACACACTCCATCTGCAATCTGCAGCGCTCCAGAACTGTCTATACATCACACACACACACACACACACACACACACACACGAGTCACCAGGGAGGAAGGCCATGAAAAGCTACTATTACTACACTCACACGCCGTACTATCAGCTGACTCGTGTTTCTTTTCATTTTCTCCAGCCTACAGCCTTAAACACTCTGCAAACACAAATGCACAAGAGTGTGCACGTATTCAAAGCTATAGTGTGGGAAGTTTTTGACTAATAATGAGCATTTGCTTACACCCTCGCTTAGTTTGTTCTTCACCAGAACACAGATTTAGAGAAATAGCATTGCATCACTTGCTCATCGATGGATGCTCTGCAGTGAATGGGTGCCGTCAGAATGAGAGTTCAAACAGCTGATAATAACATCACAATAATTCACTCCAGTCCATTATTTAATGTCTCACAAAGACAAAAGCTGTGTGTTTGCAAAACAAACCTATTATTAAGATACTTTTAGCTTCAAACCATCACTTCCAGCTAAAGTGCTTTATCCAGTGAAAAAGTCATCTTGCCTGAATCAAGAGAGAAATATGCACCGTTTGCAAGCGTAAATGATCCAAAACAGTTCTAAACAAATATGTTGATGCGATAGGACAATCACTGGAAGAAGCAATTTTATGGATTAGGGATTTAAATTTTGCTAGAAGCAATGGTTTGAAGTTAAAAACATCTTGATGGATTTGTCTTCTCCAGATGTTATAACTGATGTGGATTATTGTGATGTTTTTATCAGCAGTTTGGACTCTCATTCTGACGGCACCCATTCACTGCAGAGCATCCACTATCCACTATATTTCTCCAAATCTTGAAGAATCCAACTTAACTACATCTTGGATGATGGAGCTGAGCAATAAGCAGAAACAACACAGTAAAACGAAACACACCAACCAAATATTGACGCACATATTCACTGCTAGTTCTCCATTGGCAATCATCGCTCATATTTTTATGCGTACTGCACTTACTCCAGATACTGAGCCGAGAGAAAGTATCTAAAGCATTTTTTTTTTGGTGGCACAAAGGAAACATGTCACAAAAGTGATGTTTCCTTGTGAGACATTGTTGTGCACAAACATCTGGACGTCTTAACAAAAGCGGCACCCATCCGAACGCCTCTGATATGATCGAGTAGCGTGTGGCGTGTCTGTTTGATTGACAGCTGCCGCCAGAGGCGTGTAAGTCTCCCGTCTGACGCTTTCTGGCTCTTTCAGACTGAACTAAAGCACATCCCTCCCCAACGGCACAGCTGCCTAATTGACAAGACTGGCTGTACGATGATCTAAACACATTATCCTCTAATCTTCCGTCTCCCTGCAGACGTTTGGCACATATGTGATCAACATCCTTCTCCGCGCCGCAGACCCGAGACGTGAGACTCGCTCGGCAATTTACAGAGGGAGAAGAACAATCTAGAGCCGTCCTCCCCAGACGGCCACGATGAAACGTGATCCGAGCAGGCGATTACTGAAATCACTGTCACCATCTGAGACGGAGACGACCTCCAGAAATCATAAAAGAAATCAAATAAAATCTGTCACTTTGAGCTCAAGAAACAATATCAGAGGTTCAATACACCTCAGGCTGGTTTTATGTTATTGATTGAAAAGTTTAGTCCACAAAAGCATTTCAGGAAAACAAACAGTGATGTCTTAACTCAGATCAGAAATATTTTTTTATTACTTCTCGATGTCTGCAGGCAGAAACTCTTTTTTATACCTTTATGAGCATGTTTATTTTTTTCTAACACATAAGTTTGTTTTAGTTTTACCTGCAGCACTCAGATTGATGGGCTTTTAAAGAGTAATCTACCACTGCCCTTTTAATTTAGTAATAGATAATAAAAAATTAAATAAAGAAATGAATAAACATTCAACACTGAACGATATTTACTATTGTTGAAAAGTTTGGGGGCGTTACAACTTTTTCATGTTGTCTAAAAAGTGTCTTCCGCTCAGCAAGGCTGCATTTATTCGATCAAAAATACAGTAAAACCGTAAATATTGTGAAATATTATTACAATTCAAAATAACTGTTTTCTATCTGAATACATGTTAAAATGTAATTTATTTCTGCGATCAAATCTGAATTTTCAGCATCATTACTCCAGTCTTCAGCGTCACATGATCCTTCAGAAATCATGCAAACATGACGATTTGCTGCTCAAGAAATATTTCTATTATTATCAATATTGAAAACAGGTACGCATATAATTTTTTTGGAAACTGTGATGCAGAGTTTTTTTTTAATTTTTATTCTTTGATGAATAGAAAATGTAAAACAGCAGCATGTATTAGAAATAGAAATCTTTTGAAACCATATTAACGTCACTTTTGATCAACTGAATGCATCTATGCTGAATAAAAATGAATTAGGTTTTAATTAACAGTGTATATAAAAACTAGCTCGTACATTTCATGCATTATTAAATGCTAGATGACTAAATTTAATATATAATATTCAGATAGACACTTAAACTAAACTCTCTAGGGTATTTCTGATGTTTCAGGTTAATTTCTGTTTTCCTAACGATTCAGTTCAATCATTTAGCAATAATTGATGAATCATTCGACTGTTAAAATGCAGGTGAAGTGAAGTGTAAACACCACGCTGCTTTCAAAACAAGCTATGTTTGCTGAAGCGCTTCAACATGTTCATTTCTGATTCAATCAATCATGCTTTTAAGGCAAGACTGTTTGAGAAACAATTATATTTAAAGTTCATTTTGATGTTGCTATTTACAAAAATCACACACTGTAACTTTAACTGACTTAAGAATTCCTGCTCCAGAACCCCTGTGTTCATTTAGGATCGCTTATAGATACTACAAGATTTCTTATTAGTATTTATATTTTCCCTTTCTATTTTAGTTTTAGTCAAAGTTTTGGGAATTTTTTTGTGTGTTTGTCATTTTATTGCTTTAGTTGTTGTTTTATATATATATATAATGTTTATGTTTAATTATTTCATTTCACTTGTATTATATTTTATTTGAGTTATTTTAGTACTTCAATCTAAACTAAAATAATAACTAATTAAAATTAAATAGCTTTAACAAAACTGAAATGTTGTAAAATATTTAAATATTGTAATAAAATAATTATATAATAATTATATATTATAGTACATTTAATTTATACTAAAATGAAAAATATTCTTCTGACATTTTAAACATTATTAAATTAATAATAATAAATAATAATAAATGATTATATAATATAATAATAAATTAAATTAATACAATTGATTTTATTAAAACTATTGTAAAATATAATATACATATTTATTTTAGTACATTCATTTAAACTAAATTGAAAAATGTTTTAAAAATTATTAAATTAATAATAAATAATTATTCTTATGAATTATTATTTAATTATATAATAATAATAAAATATTATATAATAACAAATTAAATTAATACAAGTGATTTTATTAAAACTATTATAATATAATCATTTATTTTAGCACATTCATTTAAACTGACATTTAATATTCCTGCTCAAAGCTACATCCAAATCCTCAGCGGTGCGGAGCGGGGCAGTGATTCCTCAAACAAATCCTGAGCTGGAGTGTTTGCTGATGACGAGGGTCTCGTTTGGGCTGACAGGCCTGAATCAATTAAGGCCTTAATGCAGAGGGTGTGTGTTTGTGCAGCTCCACTTCCTGAACAGCAGATTTTGCCTCTTTGTTTGCTTCACAGAATGATGAAGTCACAAGTGAAGAGTCCAACGGTGATGACAAGTCTGCAAACACCCGAAACACACACACACACACACACACACACACACACGTACATCCGCCTACAGGCACATCATTAGAAGAAGCAGAGACAGTGGAGCTCTGTCAAGAAGAGCGTTCATGAGCATCCTGTGCATCTGTGCGGAGACTGCAGAAAATTGGCTGTCTGTGTGTGTGTGTGTGTGTGTGTGTGTGAGTGGACAGTACCTGGTGCTGGGATTCCTCCAGATTGCCGCTGGCCCACAGCGAGAGCCCCAGACGGTGTCGGATCTTGGCCTCGTCCTCCCGACGGCCCAGCTGCTCCGCCAGACGCAGACCTGAGTCACAAAACACACAGAAACACACACTTATACATTAACGCTTTCCAGAAAGAGTTTTCGATCAATGCTTCACATGAAAATTACCATTTGCTGATATTCTCCGCTTCTTTTAATGCAATTTGAGATTTATAGTTTTTAGTTTAGAAAATGTCTTTGTACTTTAACATTTTATGCTTAATTTAATGATTTTATAATAATTCTTTGTGAAATCTACTAGCAATTTCTCAGTGAAACATATTTTTGTTTACAACGTGCACTAAAATGTTTTTATATTATTAATTGACTAATTATTATTTATACTTAACCTTTACTTATACTGAACCTTTTTATATATTCAGTATATTCTGTTGAAAATTTTTTTAGCTTTAATTTATTTTGTAATATATTTTAACATATTATTTATAGCTATTTTTGAAGCTTTTATATATATTCAGTTCATTTTTGTGTGTGTGTGTTTTGTTTGGTGAATATTGCTACTACAGTTCAGTTTTTGTTTCATTTGTAAGTTTTAAAAATGTGGTTCGATTTTAATTACATATTTTTTAAATTTAGCTTTAATTTATATTTTTAAATACGATTTAATGCTATTTTAAAGCATACATATTCAGATTTTTAATCTGACAAACATTTTAATTTCATTTTTAAGTTTGATGAATACTCTTATTATAAGCTTTTGTCATTTTTCTATATATTTTTTATTTAGCTTTAATTTATATTATTTTATTTATTTTTTATCTTTAGAAATTTTAGCACTTCAGCTTACGCTCGTTTTACTTAAGCTGGCAGGAAAACATTTCTTATTTTTATTTATTTATTTTTTTACATAATATTTTAATTTATTTTGAAAGTTTTAGTTCAGATTTTACTGATTTGACAGAAAGTCATAAAAATGCCATTAAAGAAGTGGATAAAACAAAGTAAGTTTGAATGTATATGAAATTTTTCTTTTTCTTTAGTGAAAACACATTTTGTTACTAAATACTGCTCAATACTTTGGGGTCAGAGACGTTTTATGAAAGACATTAATACCTTTATTCAGTAAGAATGCATTAAATTGTTTAAAAATAAAGTACAGTACAGACTTTTATAATGTAAAAAAGTTTTCACATGAAGATTGTTCTTTTGAACTTAGTATTCATCAAAGACTCCCCAAAGATATTAAGCTGAACATTTGTTTAAATGGGAATAAAATCCATTTTAAACATATTATATTCTTTGATTTCTTCCCTTTTCCCTGAGCAAAGAAAATCATATACTGCAGGTCTGGAACAGCATGCCTTTTTTTTTTTTTGCCCTTTAATAAAAGCACAATCAAAACTCTCAGTGCTTTAAAGCCAGAAGTGGTTGAAATCGGTTGAAAACAGCTCTAGTATGTCTTGTACTTAAATTCATATTTGCAGCTCTCTGAAATTAATCATCCTAAAATAACAGGCTCCGAAACATTCCCTTGTCTTTTCTTCCTCCTTTCTCTTCATTCGCTCTGTTTTTGTGTTTTTCATCATCAATCTTTAACACGGCTGTCGGGACGTGCTGGTATTTAGGTCTCATCAGACACTGATCTGAAGAAAAGCCTCAGAAATGATTTTTCTCATTCAACACAGACTTTAATCACCGTTTCAATCCCACTTTGATTCCTCCGTCTCAGTCAAGTTCAAACTCTGAACAAAAGAAGCGTGCGGTAAAACACACGGTACGTGGGTCTGAATTATACACGCATACGCATAAAAGCATGTCTCTAATTGGCAAACAGTGTTATTTTACACTAGTACAACCTTAATCTTTGAAAACAACGCTCTCATTATTTCTGACAGGAAGTAGTATGTAGTATGCACACTGTCAGATGATGAAATAATCAAAGGTCACGTCAAGCATATTGCATTGTGGAATACGTTATTTCTCTGGCTGTGTATTATTGGAGGAGATCTTAAGCACACAGAAGACGCAGGATGCATACTGCATACTACATACTGCAGCAGCAGTAGGAGCAGGAAGTTACTCCAAATGTAATTGATGTGAAATACTGTACGCCACACAGTGTGAGAAATAGACGGCAGTAACTGTGAGCTGTGAGTTTTATCATCTCTTTCTTGGCTCATAACTTCATTAGACTGCCAAAAGTTGCATTAAGCCGATTAAAAATTATATCTGATATTATCGTTGCATGCTATATATACTGTTTTCACATACTAGGGTTCACTCATGAAACACAAGCTACAGACTTCTGTGCAAATTAAACTCAAAAATTCAATTAAGAAATGTGTGTAGAGAAAGAAATTAAATAGAAAGAAAGAAAGAAAGAAAGAAAGAAAGAAAGGAAATACATCTAAATATAAACAAATGCACAAACAAAAAATAAAATGTATGTATATAAAAAAAGAAAAATCTAAATTAAAAAAGATGCATACGTAAAAAATTAGGAATATACAAAAAAACTAAATAGAAATGTAAAAAAACCCAAATATAAATAAAATAGAAACAGAAATGCAGTGTTGGGGGCAAATATAATTAGCGTAAATTAGCATGAATTAATCTAGTAAAATAAAACGAAATATAGAATAAAAAAAGTAAGTAAATAAAAATAAAAATAATAAAGTATGTATAAATAAATAGAAATGCAAAGATGTCTATACATAGATAAAAAAGTAAGAGTAAAAATATGTTTAAATAGACAATGTCCATTATGTCTGTTCATCAAGTCCTTTCAGTCGGACACACAAGCGAGCAGAACCTGACATTCCATCTCTACACAACTCTAATCTATCAAACGGCCGGCTTTCCTCGTGAGGAGGCCGCTCTCAGTTAATTGGCTGTCAGACGAAGGGACGCGGTGGCCTTTGGTGAGATACGTGACTCTCTGGCCTTCTCTCATTGTCTCTTCGCTCTCGCAGCAGGGAAGCAGTCAGGTAATTGTCAAAGTCCTGGACGAAGGAACAGCGTCGCCTGGGTTGATCTCTTCCTGACGGCTTCCTAAAGTCATCTCAGAAAGACCAGTAATTCAACTACAAACCCTTCTAGTCTCATCATGTACGGGTGAGCCCTCTCTCTATCAATACGCCTCAAATAGGATTATTATAGCGACATACGGCTCGACTGATCACATGCTCCTGTTCAGAGGGGCACCAGAAGCCAAACAAATGAGCTGAATCTCAATGTCCTCTTGTGGAAGCCAAGCACCAGATGTCTCTCTGAGTGTGTAAACAGACCTCACTAAACTTGTCATTTCTACCTCAACTGAACAAAAATCTGAACAAGGTACAATGGAGAAAAAGTCACATATTCACCCCGAAAACAAAACAGCTTTAAATGTTATAATCAGAGCTAAACGCATTTAAACATCCACAATGCAAAGAAGATGACAACTACACAGGTAAACACTCATGTTTCTATTTACGTTATGAATTTATGCTGAGTGGTGTGAGGTCAGTAAGATTTGCTAAAATAAACTAAAATTGACAGTAAAAAGTATTTTTGAAAAAAAATAAAAATAAAAATAAAAAAAATCAGTATATATGAAATCCCAAATACAAAAAAATCTGAATTGTTATTATATAGAATTTAAAATACATATTATTTAATTATATAGAAATATTCAACTGATTTTAAATGCATTCATATATACTTAGTATTTCAGAAAAATGTGTAT
>JAUMHP010000059.1:15419040-15433142 GCA_032361065.1 Enteromius trimaculatus
TTGTTTTCAGACGCATATAAAATAAACAGTAAAATAAAGCAATAAAATAAAAATGCAATTAATCTTGTTGTTTAAGTAAAGTTATACTATATATATATATATATATATATATATATATAGGCTACCATTCATTTATTTTAACTGATTAAATTAAATCTGATTTATTAAATCATAAACTACAGAATATAGAAAAATTAATAGACAGCATAGCATTCCTAAAAAAGTTAATGACTCTAATATTGTTAATCATTCTATAGACCCTAACAATGTAATTTTATAAAAGGTTTGTAGTGTTATTACTTCAGTTAGACATCTTTCTGACTGATATGCAATTAAACCACCAAAACCAAAGAGTTTAGTACAGGAAACAGAACTCAAGCTCAAAATTAAATGATTCTCCAATCATCAAAATCATAATTTCTGTTAGAAATAACTGATATAAAGCAGCAGGACATATAAGATGAGCGTTACATAACCGGCACACTCAGATCTTTCTGCAGGCATCACGTGTTGAAGGAATAAAACACATGAGGCCTAATAAGAGCACTTTGAACTCCCGTTCCTTTCATCCTATATCACATGTACGAGGGACAGAAGAGATTCAGGCCAACAACAAACCCAAGGCCACACACATTTACATACATTATATCACTTCAGCAAAAGACATGAAGTCTGACTCCTGGTAAATCAAGCCCATAAGCCAGTTCATTTGAGTGAATCAGAAACATGAATCAATCAATAACCGACTCCTTCACTGAATTTCATGACATCTGACTAGAAATGAACCAAAATGATACTGTGCTGTTTGTGCAGACATACGCATTTCTATTTTTAGAATAATCTTTAGAAGAATAACATCTTTATCAAGCCATCTCAAACACATTCACCTGGCCTTTCCTATAAATGATGTATAGACTGCATAACATTACAGATACAGCAGCGAACTAACCTTCTGATCAGCCAGGCACTAAAAGTTTTATCACATTTATCTTTTGTCATCCCCTCACTGCCTTCAGTAAACCCGGAGCAGGCCAGTATTCCCAGCGCCTTGAACTTCATCCAGCTGTCAGTCAAAGTGAGCAAACAGTGGGGGGTGATGGGATAGAGACAGCAGTGGAGAGGGAAGGAGGGGATGGAAAGAGGCCCGCGGACCCTCAGTCCGACTTCTTCTATCCACATCTGAGAGCCAGAGAAGCAGGACCGGGCAGCTCTGAAGTCAAGAGCTAATGAGTCTTGGTCCCCGGGGACGGACAGGGCCTGAAACGCGAGGCATCTCCACCGCACCACCTTTCATGTCCTTCTCAAAGCAGAATAGACCCTCTTTTTTTGTGTGTTTTCTGAGCCACTGAAAGGTTTGGCATCGGTGCATTGTGGCACTCGGCCCTGTTTCCACATTTAATAAGAGCTAAATTTTCATTAAGCATAGCTGAAAGATCGAGACCATTCCGCCCAAAGGGATGGAAGTATGGCTTTTTTAATTATCTTGATAAATAAGCTATAAAATGTTATATATATATATATATATATATATGTGTGTGTGTGTGTGTGTGTGTGTGCCACATTAAAAATAAATAAATAAATAAATAAAAATGGTACTTATCAGATTACAGTATGACTGTACTATTAAAAACTGCACATTACATTGTTAAAGATAAATCAAATATATTTATATCTATAAAAATATATATTTCCATAAATAAATAAATTAGTTGACTGTAGTATTCAAAAAATGCACATTAAAATAGTAAAAAATAAATAAAATATAGTAGTATAAGTATATATTTACATAAATAAATAAATGCATTAATTAACTAACTAATCAATTAATTATAATAAATATGTAGATGCATTGCGGCATCCTTCCCTGTTTCCACGCGGTTAATGAGAGCTAAATTATCTACTTACTAAGTGTAACTGAAAGATGGAGCACACTCGGCCCAAAGGGGCGGAAATTTGGCTCTTTGCAGCACCTCAGACTACAAGCCAATGCATATTTCAGGACTGCATCAAAGTACGGAGCCTTTGAAATAGGTCTATCACTGCGTGTTAGTGCATCTTCGCCAAGCACAATGCAATTATGAATTCAGGCTGAACAACGTGCCGTTTTCTCGCATAATGAAGTGTTTTGTTTTGCATCATGGCCCAAAAAAAAGGTCCAAACAGGATGGCGAAGGGTTGCGCTGTCGATTGTGTGACAGCGTGGCCTATTAGCAGGCATCCGCTAATTAACAGTTCTTTAGCGTTTACCGCAGCGCAACCGAAATCATCGGCAGCCTCGTTAGCATCCATTTCCAGCGGTGTGAAAAAGCTCCGAGCTCTTTTGAAATGCTTTGGATTGCACATTAATGATCAAAGGAAACAACCCCCGATGACTGCAAAGCATGCTGGGCTGGCTCAAATTATGTCTGATATTATTGTGCATTTGAATAAAAAGCTGAAACATTTATGCGCCGATCGTCTGAAAGAATGCGTCTGAACAGCGTCGGCGTCTCGGAGCGGCTCCTTTAGCGGTTACCGGAGGACAAAAAGATAATTTTGCATGAATCCTTCACATAGATTTAAGGACTGCGGAGAGACGCGATTATCGCACACCGAGGACCGTACATACAGTATATACACGAGCACATTCCCCCAGACTGTGATTCAAACACGCTCGCTGCTGATGAAAAAGTCAAGCTCATTATATATTTGTTGCTGCGTCGCTGTTTCTTTTCCAGACATTACAGTAAGACATAGCCGGCTAATGAACAGAGAGAGACATGTGCATCTTTCTGCATCTTTCAACATGACAAAATGTAGCAGGATTGTGCAACACTGCATATTTATAACACTGACTAGTTAGTTAGATGGACTGAATATGCACATATATATATACATATACAGTGAGGTCAATAAGTATTTGATCACCCTGTGATTTTGCAAGTTCTCTTACTTAGAAATCATGGAGGGGTCTATCATTTTCAGCATAGGTGCATTTCCACTGTGAGAGACAGGATCTAAAAAGAACAATCCGGAAATCACATTGTATGATGTTTTAACAATTTATTTGGTAATTACTGTGTTAAATAAGTATTCGATCACTTGCTTATCAACCAGATTTCTGACCCTCAAAGACCTGTTATTCTGCTTTTAAATAGTCCAGCTTTACTCTGCTCTGATTCTAAATGAGTAGCACCTGTTTGAGGTCGTTAGCTCTCATAAAGACACCTGTGCACCCCACAATCAGACAAAGTCTAAGTAGCAACATGGACAAAACCAAAAAGATGTCAAAAGACACAAGAGACAACATTGTAGACCTTCACAAAGCTGGAAAGGGCTACGGGGCAATTGCCAAGCAGCTCTGTCAAAAAAGAACAACTGTTGGAGCAACGGTCAGAAAATGGAAGAGGCTAAGATGACTGTCAATGTCCCTCGGACTGGGGCCCTACAGAAGATCTCTCCTCGTGGGGTATCAGTGATGCTAAGAACGGTGAAGAATCAGCCCAGAACTACACGGGAAGAGCTGCTCAATGCTGTGAAGAGAGCTGGGACCATTGTTTCCGAGGCTACTATCAGTAATACACTAAGACCTCATGGTTTAAAATCTTCCCCTGCTTAAGTCAGCACATGTCCAGGCCTGTCTGAAGTTCCAGAGAAGTTTTGGGAGAAAGTCCTGTGGTCAGACGAGAGCAAAGTAGAACGTTTTGGTCTTAACTCTGTTCGCAGTGTTTGGAGGAAGAAGAATGATGAGTATCATCCCAATAATACCATCCCTACAGTGAAGCATCAGCTCTGGGGTGTTTCTCTGCACAGGGCACAGGACGACTGCACTGTATTAAGGAGAGGATGAACGGGGCCATGTATTGTGACATATTGGGCACAAACCTCCTTCCCTCAGTCAGAGCATTAACGATGGGTCGTGGCTGGGTCTTCCAACATGACAATGACCCAAAGACACAGCCAGGAAAACCAAGCAGTGGCGCCGTAAGAAGCATATCAAGGTTCTGGAGTGGCCTAGCCAGTCTCCAGACCTAAATCCAATTGAAAAACTTTGGAAGCAGCTGAAACTCTGTGTTGTTCAGCGACAGCCCGTATACATATATATAAAGATTGTTTAAATGTAATTTATAGGTGAATATGGGATATATATATATATATATATATATATATATAAATTATTATTTTGTTAAGTTACTGTTTTGAAAAAGTAGTTTGCTTCACTACACACAACAAACAAAAACTAGCTATATTAAAGTTTAATTTAATCAGGCGTGTTTTTTCGGTCTAAAACACTAAAAAAGCTAGGAAGAAGATTGAGATAAATTCACTCAGTAACTAACAACCTGACAAACTCAAACATCCCTATACTGTAACTGTACTGTCTTTTTTGTTGACCCTGTTCTGTTCACTGCAGCTGTTGAAGGAAAAATGCAACATTCGGGAGCACATTGTGTTTTTTTCCCTCCATATGTTATTCTCTTTACAGCGGCGATGGCCTCATGCAGCTCTGAGATCAGAGACGAGAGCTGCTCTGCTCCTCTACTAACCCTGAAACCAAACCCTCCCTCGGCCACGACAGGCTCCTGCCCCGCTCTTCCCTGCAGAAGAGGTGCATGGCACCGAATTGGAAACGCGGCGGAATGCTAAGCGCGTCAGTCGATCCGTGACAATATGTCGGGCTCTGGTCTTTTCAGAAGTGGAGAAGGGCTTTGTCGAGGCAGCCGTCTTAAATGTGGTGATTTAATAGCGGCGTTCTGCTGTGGATCTGCAGTCTGAATAGACTCGCTGCAAACAGATGCCGCCGGTGCTCGCAAGAGAAAGGCGACACAAAAGCCAATCATTCCCTCAAAACCTCAGGATGGCTTTGAAGGATTATTTGAGCGGCGAAGTGGGGGAGATTTACGCACGTGTGGGGCGAAGGCCTCCTGCAAACGCCGCATTATTTATCCCTCACTATCGCAGCTCCAAATATATTCCACTCCCGCTGCTGGCTTGCGGCATTTTGGCCCTAACGTAAACATACGACCGCCCACGCGCTCGCTTTTCTGTCCTTCTGACCATTTGAAACCACTGGAAAGCCTAATATGTTGGCAGAACTCAAAAAACGAAACAAACGTTGCTAATCAAACGCAAATTGCAGTTTGATAGTAAGTTAACCGTAATAGCCTAACACAATTAGATAAGCGATGGGCGATTTTCGAAACACTGCTTAGTGAAGCTTCGAAACCTTTGCGAATCCTTTTGCTTGAACTAGTGATTCAGAGTGGGTTTCAAGTCTGTATTACTTTTACCTGACCATGGGTCAGTTTAAGAAATTTGTAGAGATTTTAATGTGTTACAAGAAGAGAATTCGAAACACTGCTTTGGGAAACTTCGAAACTAGTGATTCAGAACATGCGCCAAACTGCCAAAGTTACGTTATTTTAGTAAACAAAGTTTTGTCACAACATTATTGTTTTGATCTGATCTCGGATCAGTTTTATAAATTGGTAGGCATTGTTAATAACACATTTATATAATAAAAAGGAAGAGTTGGAGTTAGTAGGCCTGATTAACCAAGCTCTCCATAAAATGAAGAAAAAGACCTTTCATATTTAATGGTATGAAAATGATTTGTAATGCATGTTTGCTTTCCATAGAACTTTCTAATCCACAAAAGGTTATTTAGATTCAAATTTTTCAAACCAATAAATGGTAAGCACAGTTCTGTGGGAGACCAAAAATGGTTCTTTTATGGCATTGCTGTAAAAACCCCATCTGGAAGCTTTATTTTTAAGAGAGTGTGTTAATCGTGTGTGAAAACACAAAATAATTCTTAGTTTCAACATTTATTCTGTCCTTATACTGTCTTATGCAAAGCATTCTGGGAGCTGGAAATCCGCTGCAATTTCATTCAGTTTAAGTTTGGCTTAATATAATCAGATATTGAGTTTAATGAAAGTACAGCTCACTATTTGCTTTTGTTATCAAATGCAACAGACGCGAAGAACAGCACGGGTGAGCTGAGTTCAATGTGGTCGTACAGGATATAAGGACAGGAGAGGCTGCGGAGAAAATGCAGGAAAAGCAGGGGCGTAAATCAGGCCGCTTTGACAGCGCTACGGATTCCAGCCAGCAGGGAGGCCAGACCGGCAAAGCTCTCTTGGAACGAAAACACGGTTTTTCTTCTCCTGAGCTCTGCTGTAGATGGGGGATTAAGGAATTTCTTGAGCCGCACCGCAGTGAAACAATGGCTTGGCCGACCGCCACCTTGTTTATTGGAATGTCATCGATTGCGGGAGACTGACCTGGAATTACAGAGGAATACAATTACTACATGTGTGAGAGTGACCTTCGTGAACGTCAGTGCTAAAGATCCCAGCTGCGCCGCTCGTCAGAGACGTTAATTGCCAAAAGCCACAAGTGAACTACATAATGAAGCCGTGTCCTAAACATCCACCTGCTTTCCTGCATGTGTGTGTTTGAAATACTCCAGAAAAATACAAGGAATTGAGAAGGACATACCACCATGCTACTATCAATGCAGTATGCAGAACGCACACCAGATCATACACTTTTACATTCGCCAAAATGTACAGTATATAGACAAAGTATGTCAACTTCCCTCCTCTATAGTAAGCTAAAACACAACGAATGGCATAATACGTCCAAATACATTGAGATTCTGATGCATGCATCTCATGGACACTTACTCTCTTATGGCCACAAAAAGAAAAGAGATGAAAGTTGCAGGATTCGAAAAGTTGGGGAAAAGCTGACTGAAATCTTCCATCTCAGTCTAAAATAAATGTATTCAGGAAATATACCTAGGCGCTACTAGATGAATTGCATGCTGTTCCACATAGTGTTTAGGAACAGTACACTCTTCAGTATGCATGAATTCTGCAGTAGCCACTAGATATGCACATTTTAAATAGTTTTGATCAAAATGTTATGACATAAAACGGAATAACACTATACTGGCACTAAAACACCTCATAACTATTATTCTCTCAAATGCATCCCAACACTAAGACATCTTGTGGGACCAATATCAGTTCTTCCTAATTCATTGAGCATCAGAAACAGTTAGTTTGATCCGGCGCAGAATAATTTCACTGGATTAGCGTCACATGCCGTACGCTAATAGTGTCAGCGCTGTCTGCTTCCTACAGCAGGACAACTGCTATGTACATACACTTATCTTAATTTGAAATTACTCAGGTGTGGCCTCTCCTAAGTAGCTGATAATTATGATTTAATTTGTTCCAATCTTTCCAGTTTTTGCTCCTGGCCTCAATTAATTGAATCAGTTCCATTGAGTAATTATCGTTCAAAGAGTGATCCCCGCTCATCGCCTGCAAGGGAAGCGGCATCCGTCTGTGTTACAGCGCAGCACGATAAGCCAGAATTCAGTGCATTCACATAGCAGAGGATAAGCTACCACCCCCAGACATATGATTTCAAAAGCATGCCGTTCGCTCAGCATTGGGTGTATTCACGGAGTTGACACGAGAGGTTTTAGCTATGGTCTGACGCTCCAGAGCTCTACACAAATCCCCGCGGGCTCAGCGCACCTAGTCCTGCGGCACATGTGATGTTCAGACTCCAGATATTGGTTTAAAACAGCTGTAAAGGTCATCGCTAGTCTGGGGCTGCATCCAAATCCGTGTATGTCTACTACAGCTACAGATAAAACTGCATACTTTGGAGTATGTAACATGTCAATATGACCATTTTGGACATACTTGTTAGCCAAAAAAATGAAATCAAATCTCAAATCATTTGTGTTTTTGAGAAGAATTGTGCCTGAATTAACCTGAGAAAATTCAGTCGAAACTCTTTGCCAACCATATACCAACATTGTGGCAACCACATAGCATTATGGTAAAATTCACCTAAATTCATATGGATGTAACATAAACGTAACCTAAAACAGTTTTTAAACCATCATGGCTATCGGTATTAAACAATATTGGTCAATAAATATGTGGTTTTGTCATTCTACAAAGAGAAAAATTACTCAGAACACATTGGCAACCATATAGCAACATTGTGGCAACCATCCTGAAACCCTAGCAAATGCATAGTAACATGGTAAAATTCACACAGAACACCTTAGCTGCATCTTGGTTGGAGACCAAATGAAAATATTGAGAAACAATACTGGTAAAAACATGATTATTGACGCATTTATTGACCAATATTGTTTTTTCTTTTCTTTTATCATATAATAACGAGAAACAAATCTTGAAACACGATGACAACCATATATCAAACAAATAGCAACATGTCAGAATTCATTAGCAACCATACAAAGCCCTTAGCTAATAGCCCAACAATTTGGTGGCGACTTTTACACAAAAAGTATGGAAAAAAATAACAAAGCATTATTTTTTTTTTGACTATATTGGCTACTGGAATCAAAAAGAGACAATGCTAATATTTAAATGTGTTGTTTTTCTAATTTTATTATGAGAAAAATCACTTGGAGCACTTTGTCAGCCATATATCAACATTGTGGCAACCACCCAGAACCCCTAGCAAATGCATTACAACATGTTAAAAGTCATCCAGAGCACCTTAGCAATGACATACATAGCTACCATACAGCAATGTTAATATTTTTTGCACATAAAATGTAACCTAAACCATTTATTGACTATATTGGCTACTAAAATAGAAAAAATACTATATAAGTAGAAAGAAAAAAAACGCTCAGAACGCATTGGCAACCATATATCAACGTTGTGACAACCATCCAGAAATTGCACCAATTAGCTGGCTAATAACCTGGCATTGTGACGGTGAGCTGTGCACATACATTTTAATATAAACCTTTTTGTTAATTGTCATTATATGGAGAATAATCTCTCTGAGCGCTTTTGCAACGATATATCAACGTTGTGTCAACCTTCACGCAGGTGACATCTGCAAGGCAAACACCACTCAGTTTTTCCACAGAAGATGAAATCTAGGTTAACATACTATGATTGGGGACATGCTAATCTTGCATTCTATGCAGTTCACGAATTGGGACACGGCCTGAATGTACGGGCCAGGGCTTTGCTGGCGAGGATTGGAAGGTGTTTCACGATTGGCTGTTTAAACGGCTTTCCATATCAGCAGTGTCTAGAGGAGAAGAGCCCCGAGAAGCGAGGGGATGAACGTGGCGGTCTGACCGGCCTGGATCATACGGCGCTTTGCTCTCTGTCATAACTATGCAGCTCATATGGAAAATGCCCACTGTCACAACACATCTGCTTCCAAACGATAAGCCGTGGAGAGTCGGGGAGCACAGCGGAGTGGAGGAACAGAGGCGCTGCAAAAGAAATGGAGAGCCCTGGGGGGTGCAAGCTTAGTAATGACCCAAAGAGAGGACACGAGTCCTTGGCCTTAGCCGGCAGCTGCTGTGACAAGGCCAGCCACACTTTATTTGGTTACAAGAGATTAATAGGACTAAGCTGCTCCGCTGGATAAACTAACGCTTCATTGTGAGGGCCGAATTACTGCCGCGCACAGATTCTTTATGTATTACTGCCCCGGAGGAAACTCCCAACACTACCACATCGCACAATTCCTCAAGGAGGAGCGCAACTGGGTGCTAATCCTCCTAGAACCACTAAACTCGTGCTCATTTCCCAATTTACTGTTTAAAAAAGGTTCAGGTGTTAGCCAGGGTGTTGCTATGCTGTTTCTAAGGTGTACTGAGTGCTAGTATGTTGCTATATGGTTGCTAAAGTGCTCTGAATGTCTTTAGCACATTGCTGTTTAGGTGCTTCGGTTTTCTTTGTAGGGTTTAATATTAGGTGTGTTTTGTATGTTGTTGGTAGCTGCAAAGGTGCTTGCTATGCAGTTGCTAAGGTGTTTTAAGTGTTTTCAGCATGTTGCTGTGTTGAGAGTGTTCTTTAAGATGTGGTTACTAAGTTCTGATTGTTTCTGGCATGCTGTAAATTTCTATGTGGTTGCTAGGGCATTCTGGATGGTTGCTTACCAGACCACGTCTCTGTGGTCTCAGATCCCCCCTTCAGTGTAAATAAGTTGTAATAACACTTAATACGCCTTGATAATATTGAATAATCATTTACAACAGTAGGACATCGAATACAGTTCAGGGAAGGAGTTCGTTAAAAATCTTTAACCCTAATATAAGCAAACACCACTAATAAGATAAAGATTAGCGTGAAAGTCCTGTTTGAGACAGTGGGAAATCGAGGGCACAAGCTGGTACTTGCTAGTAACAAGACAATCTGGCTGGTCATGACATGAAAGCGTGTCTTCATCAGGTCCTGTGAGAGTGTGTCCTGGGGCCTGCCTGGGGCAGTAATGGTCCTCGCTACTGTCTCTCCTCCTTTACAACTGATGAAACACTTGATCCTGCCACTGAACACAGGCGATACACACAAAGCTTCGGCAATCCTTAGATCACGAAAATGCCCTCATTTGTGACGCACTGCTACGCCAGTCTAATATCAATCTATAGGCCAGTCTCTGATTACAGCGAATATCAAAAGAGATTTAAGCAACACTTAGCCCTTCAAAACCCTTGAGCATATTTCAATGCAGCTGGCTAACGTGTTTTGAATAGCGAAAATAGTTTATGATGTTGTCAGTTCTTATATGCATTTTAAGTAAACTTTAACATGTTATGCAGATACTAAGATGTTCCAAATAGCTTTAGCATGTTGCTATGTGGCTGCTAAGATGAGTGGAATCAGGTCAAAATAGCTTTTAGCATGTTATAAGATGTTTCAAATAGATTTTATGATGCTATATGTGGTTGCTAAGATGTTCTGAGTAGTGTTAAACATGCTAGGAGGTCAAAAGGTGTAGTATGTAACATTTACTATGATCTCATTTTTCTGAATTTTACCTCATTATTCTGAATATAACATGCCCTAAATAGCTTTAGCATGTTGCTATGTGGATGCAAAGTATATTTTAGCATACTGTATGTAGACAATACTAAAAAATAGCTTTCACGTGATGTTAAGCACTTGCTAAGGCATTAGCTTTAGCATGCAAAAAAGTTGTAGCTTTTTAGCCTTCATGCAGTTCCTAAGTTGTTTTAAGTGGCTTTATGTGGATGCTTAGATGTAGCTTTAACATGCCTGCTATTCAGTTCTGCTGGGATTTCACCAATTTTATTGTCTGCTAGGGCAAAAACTGCAAGGACGAGTTGCACACTGAGTGTTAGCAGTTTGTTTAAATCACAAGCACTAAGTATGAGCAACAGCCATAGTGATATTTGCTTTAGCAAGAACCATTAAAACCACCTAAAGCTTTATCTTCTGTGAAGTGTCAGATGAAGAGACCACCAGGGTTTAATAGGGTGTGGTATTGATATTGTTTTACAGGTAATGAATTAAATCATAAACATAACCGGCCCTGCTATGCTTCACTCTCAAATTGTGGCATGCGGCGGACGGGGAGCGACTAGATCATGATGTCTGTACTCCACCGAGGGCTTGTGTGGTCTGTCCACAATAAAAACACAACCCCCTACACCACTTAACGCGGTAACTTCACCCAACAATCACGGTGTATTTAAACAGCGTCGAGTTTAACGATCCTTTCGAGGAGTGAGCTTCATTATCCCAGCGCTTGCTCGCTGCCATCTGTACTAGAGACATCAAACAAAGCCAAAAGCCCACTCTCCCAACCCCTCCCTTCTAATCCCACAATGCACGGTTCGTTCAGAGCCAAGGAAAAGAATGTTAAGAGCCATCATTACCGGCAGATCTCTTGGATTTACTGCAGTGGGGGACGCTTGGAAAAAAGAATGAAGGAGATTTGACTTGTTTTAATCACTACAAGGTACGGGCGACTTTTTCTGAAGAGAGTGGTTTGTCAACAATCGCAAGATCCGACAGAACAAAGAGTGGTTTAAGTCCAGTGAGAGAGCTTTAAACAAATATATATTCTCACTCTGGCACCGAGAAGGAGTCTTAAGAGGGGCTCAACGCTCGTAAACAAATGTTGCATTCGTATTAAATGAGTAAACGTGCAATGCACTACGCTTCCTGCGTCGTGCGCAGGTCAGTATACTAGTAAACAAAACTGCGCGTATGCACCATACATTAACACAGAGACACGCAGAAGTCATCTTTCTTGCAGTTAAATATTGACAAATACTATTGAAAGCAGGAGTGTCCTCACTTGTTTATGCAATACTGAAGACGCAACTTAATGTAGAGACAGAAATGACGTGCAGTCGTGTAAATGTTATAAATAACATAAGGCTATTTTACACACTTCTGGTCGAACACACTGGCTAGGTATCAAAATTGGGTACCGAACGACGAGGCGTTTTTCAATACTTAGTTGTATCAAGGCAATTCGGTCGGTACCTAAAAAACTATTGAACTCGATACCAAGCCCTACTCAAAGCTACTTAACACCTTAGCACCCATATACAACTATTTGGAACATTTACCATTTGCATAACATGCTAAAAGCAGAACACCTTAACAAATGCATGACATGCAAAGCTATTTTCAACATGGTGGCACATCCATATTGACTAAAACACCTAGGCCACATTTCAGTCTACTTTAAACATCTTAACATTAGCTTAACATGCTAAAAGCTACTCTGATCACTTTAGCTTCCACATACTGTAGCAACATGCTAAAAGTATTTGGACCATTTTAGCATTCTCAAAACATGCTAAAAGTTACATAAAACACCTTAGAAACTGTATAGCATGTCACAGCTATTTTTGACCATCTTTATAACACGTTAAAGGCTTCTTTAAACACCTTTGCCAACTGCACTGCAATATGCTAAAAGATCCCTGCAATATGCAGCTCAGGTCCCTGTGGTTTGACATTGCGACGCTTGTAGACTCACGCTGGCTGTTAGCGCGACAGACGTGATGGGACACTGCCAGACACGCTGTGACAAGTCATTTGTCGTAGTTAATAATTCATATAGGCATGTTAGCACCGCAGTTGCACGCGTGTGTATTAGAAAAGGCGGCTGTATTGACAGCATGCAATTTTAATGCGCTCTGAATGACTGGGCTAAAGAACAAAGATGGGTGAGATGATAAAGTAAAAAATCAGCGCTTTTTTGGACGCATAAATGAATCGTGATTTAATTATTGATCACTCGTGAACTATATTGCGAAATCATGCATGCGCTGGCTCAGTTGCGCTGATGTGGTGCTCTCGAAGATGATGGATGCTTTGGCCGATTTGTTGCACATGCATTTGCGACCTCTGTGACCTCATAAATCCTCATTACTGCGGGGTAGAATGGTGGTAAGGAAAATGCAATGCAGTGCAAATGATTTTTGGCCAGATTTTTCCATATTGGAGGCATTTCCCTAGGTGCATGTGGAAAATAAGAGCTACGGCCTCTTGGAGCACAGCAACAGGAGAGCGGCCGCTGTGGCGTGTGAAGAGATCTGCTGTAAGACGCCTCCAGACACTGGAGCTTATTATTTGGACTGGCACAGGCTGCTCCAGCTAATTTCAGCTGACATGAGAAGGCCCTAGCAACTCCAGGAGGTCCTTTACCCTTCACACACACTCATAAACAAGCACCAACACACACATGCACACTGGTGAGCAACAATGCTATAAAGGCCAGGAGTCCAGCTCAGTGGAGAATTGCTTTCTCTAAGAGATGGGCTCCTGTCAGCTGCCATACACAAAAACACACACAAGTTCTCTTCCAAACCCTAGTGAGTTGCCTACCTAGACATCATTTTCCAGCATAACAGGCGCACTCTTGATGGAAAAACTGTTCAAATCCGCAGGCAAAAAAATACTACGTGTGCTTTCTAAAATATGGAGTTGGAGTCATGTATGTGAAATGCATCCCAGAGCTTTCACACTTTATAATATTTTTAAAGGTTAACAAAAAGACGTCATCTTTTACCATTTTTAATACAGTGCACATCCAATATTTTATTAAATGGCCGAAATGTATATGCTATACTACACTGGAAAAAAATAAGTCTTTACAATATAGATGAAAAGACCTCTTGAAAAATGCATTGAGAGAAAAAAATTGAGTAAAAACATTTGGAAAATACTGTATAGATGGCAAGTCATATGGACCACATTTATGATGCATTTACTAATATAATATAATATAACATAATATAATATAATATAATATAATATAATATAATA